>BQNB010097123.1:0-25462 GCA_026074375.1 Tanacetum coccineum | reverse complement strand
GAAGCCCATCATCTTTTGACTTCTACTCGCGTGGTTTATAATTATCTTGACCCACAATAATATCTAGGTCATACTGTATTATCTCATACTGTATTATCTATCGCCTAAACCAGTTATAGAAATATATACGTTTAACTGTGTATAAACAAACTCAAAATAAAAAAATAAAAGTTTGAGCCTATTCGTTATAATAAGCCGAGTTTGATTCGGGCTTTATTTCATCTAATTTGTCGTATAAATGAACCGAGCTCAAGCTAAAGGTACAAGGCTCCAAACGAACTCGAGATTTGATAAACTCAGACTTGACCCTGCTCGACCAATTTTACCTAATATGCATTCATTGTTTCCTGCATGTTTAATCTGAACAATAATTGCTAATAATCCCAAAATCAAACTGCATTATTATATTATGAAAAACAAATCATTAATCTTTAACATTATTATATGTTACTCACCGTTTTAACTTGTAGCAGACAAGCAAATAAAAAGATGCGACATGCACCTTAAATTACTACTCAATGATAGTACATGGACACACAAATATCTTATTTTTTTAATTTCGAAAATGAGTTTGTTTCCATCTTCAAATTGTATTGTTGAATAAGCTACAATTAAGCAATAATAGAGGATCGACGATGCTCAGATAAGAACTAGTCGGGAATGGTTGATCGAACTGATCAAAACATGCACATACGTATTCATGTTGGATTTTAATACCAAGGTTAAGATAAAAGAATACGTACGAGGCGTGAAGTTGACAAACACTAGCTAAATTTGTATTCATGTGGACTTTGAATATATACGAGAGGAATTTTGGCGAACTTGACAGGGGCGGAGCCAGGATTTTCAGTTAGAGGAGGCTGACAGTGCTTAATGCAGAAAATCATAATGATGAGGGAGACTCGATGTAAAAAATTTGTAGAAAAACGACTCACGATATAGATAATTAATGAATAAAATATGCTGATTAGGGGGGCTCAGCACCCACTAGTCCCCCTACTAGCTCCGCCCATGCTGACAGCAAAATATACAAACTGAATTGGTCGATTTTATATATAGGTCATCACACTCACCAATTTGTTTTACCGCAATCACATGCAAAGATAAGAAAATGTGTAAATTTAATCTATAACCTATATAAAAGAAGCTTTGGAAAAACTAATCTTGTCCCAATAATCAACGGCAGACATTCAAAGCAGACATTCAAAGCATTTATTTCTCAAAAAAAAATATTCCATAACAATAAGAGGAAGCATCTCCCCAATTCATTCAAGATACGAAGCTAGATCTGTCGATCCTAACTTGAATCAAAGCCTTCACAAAATATAACCACAAAAACTATTCACCAATCACAAATTCAAAAATCCTCGTCCACAATCACATGCAGATCCGTTTATCCCCAAAAAAATCCTGAAACAAAATACCTTAATACCACAAACAAACATAAGGAATCAAAGGACCCTTGATGAGCCACAACAGAATATTTGAAGGGTCACAAAGTTTTTTTTGTTTCTCTTTTCTGTTATTGTTATGTTTTATTTTTTTATGTTTTTCGGGATAAATCACTAACCCCAATTTCAATTAAAATAGTCTTAAAATTAATTATGTGTTTGATTTAAATGTTCATAAATTAGTTTTTGGTCTTTATTTTTTGGTGGTTCAAAAACTAAATAGTGAATAATTTTTATTTTTTGGTCTTTATTAGTGTACAAGGTATATGATTTGGAGGCGGCAGGTAAGATGTTCGGTGGAATGTCTCAAGATAAAGGTATATTGATTTTTTTCATAGTGTACGCATTTGAGATGTGGATTATAATTCATTAATCTGCTTATGAATTTGACAAGTGGTTTTATGAGATAAATATTGCTTCTTTATGTAAAATATATTAGTTAAATGATGAAATATGTGTGGATTTTTAATGGATTTTTGGTTTTTTAAATTTGGTAGTAGTTGAGTCATTTATGCAAATGATGCTACAAATATGGATCAATGGAAATTTGTCATTGATGTTAGGACCTCATGAATTCAACCTTTTAGCATATGAGGCATTTTCTTTATTGATGTCCTGCTATCAGAAATTAGTCATTTATGTTTTGTTTAAAATATAATAAATTATTATAAACTGACTTACCATTATGCCAATGCTTACTTAACATGTGTGATTTAGGAAGGGACAAAAAAACAAAAAAACACCAGTCAGGAATAAACAAAATAGACTAGCCTAGTAATTCGATAATGTTGTTAGAAAAAGTCATTTTTACTAAAATAAAAGTAAAAATTAAACACGCTTTGTATCAGTTGAACATAAATAAAAAGAATGTAGAATAACTATTTACTTATTTTCCTTTGCAACAGGAGCAGCGGGCAGCTGCACACCACCGAGCAGGATCCGGTTAGCTTGTGGTCAGCAACAGCAGGAGCACACCACCACTGCCTAGCACCAAACATTTCACATTCAGATCCACGATGTTTAATCTTTTCTGACTAGCTTGGCGGAACAGCATTGGCAGTATGATTCAAAGATGACATTGGCAGTGATCGAGGAAGTGGATAATCACATGCCTGAAGTAGTTATTATTGATGAAATTAGCACTGGAGCTGAACTTAAAGCTTGTCAATCGATGGCTGAAATCTAGACTATAAAGAATCAAGCTCAGGGTGACTCCTATAAGGTCATTGTCATTGGGTATTGTAGTTTTCTTTAGTTTTATAAGCTTACTTGACATTTTAAGCTCCAACTATCGCTTTTAAATAAAAAACTATATAAATGCATAGGACTTGCGAGTAGGCATGGCCCAATTCCCCAATGTGAGGTGACAATGTGTAGTGGTATGCGAACAAAAAACTGCTACGTCCACTTATGGTTTTTTTATCCTTCACATCTTTACGTACACACACCAAATTACAGAAAAAACTTAGTAAGAAGTGTCTATAGAAGTAAGACAAAAAAAATTAAATGTGCGGGAAGTATAATGTACTGAACTTAATTCTGGGATGGCTGTGAAATCTACAAAATAACACAGGTTGTGATGCAATAAAAAGCAATAGGATTCATCTTAGGAAAAGTGTTAAGAAGGGAAAAATGTAAACAAAAATGATGTTTTGGAAGATCTCGCTCATGACAAGACTTTTTATTATCTATGTAGCAGAGTTCGTTTACTAATTAAGCCCAACTACATAATGCAAGTATCTAGATCTTGAACGTGATTTGTGGCGGTGCCTCATCATGTGCCTGCTTTCATTGTAGAGTATGGTATGTGATTTTCAAAATCAATTTTCAATACTCTTGCCATTAAGTAGTATGCCCTTTCTCATGAAATCACATGATATTTTTATATCAAATGGATGCAAAACAAAGTATCAACATTTGAAGTATATTACAACTAAGAGTATAGTATTTTCGGATTTGTTACAAAATCACTAACTTATTCTCAATAATTAGTCACTTTTAAGACTAAAAAAATAACACATCACACATTTTACCTGTTGTATGAGGGCCAGCAAGTAGGTTATCAAACTAAAATAAACTAATGTATGATATGGGTACATTTAATGTTCTTCAAGATTTGTCTTGTGACTTAAGTTGGATACTTGGATATAATTATCATTTATATATGTATATCTGACTATGAATCTTGTGGCACAGGTTGCAAACTATTGTAGTATTTGTGTTCATACTGCTTTACAAGAGGAATTAGAACCTCTTATAGCGAGCTAGCGAAGTGACGAAAATGGTACTAATAAGAATGAATATAGAAATCAAGAAATGTGAGAAAGAGTATACTTTGATCAGTTTCCTCAAGGTTGATGATGAAATTGGTGGAAAACAAGCTAATGATGAATCAAATTGTGGTGATTCGATGGTGATTTATGTAGAGGGAAAGAAGCCTTGGCATAATCTGTAGATCATAAGGTAATATACATGTTTTTGTGTTTTGCGTTTTGAAACTCAATAATTTAGTTGAATAAATATATTATGATATGAAAGTAATAAGATTACGGCTTTTAACATCAGCACGCCAAATAAAAATTATCTTTTATAATCTATTACATTAAAACTGATTATGTGATTCTGATTGCTGCATACCTTTTTTCACTTTCAAAGGACAATTTCAAGCATCACCTAATCTAACCTGCAAACAATTATAAAAGTAACCTTTTAATGCATACATTCCTAAATGGCCCCTTTTTAGTCAAAGTGGTTTAAATCGTTATACATAATGGAGTATCGATTTAATGGTTTCATGGACTTTTGAGAAAGTCAATGCATCCCGTAACTATTGAATATGAGCATATGTGGCATATTTACTCTTATATATTTTTTTGTCTAATTTATCTATGTGTTTGATTCTTTTAATAGCCAAATCGGAAGACGAATATGCAAAAAATTGAAGCGAGGTTGGAGGTAATAGGCTTACAATGGAATGGACATAAATAGACATGTGTTGTTGTATGTTATTGCAATGTCAAGGATTATTGATATGATTTTTTATGCTCTTATCTTGTGCCCTTTATAATGATGTAGTTATGTCATTACGTAAAACTAACTTTCGAGTAATGCTTTAAGTTATGCTCAGCACTTCAGTTTTATAGTATTTAGTAATTAGTTATTTTCATTGTTAGTCAGTTGTTATTAGTTTAGTTCTAATAGTTCTATAGTAGTTTTAGTATTGTAATAGTTCTTTCAGAGTTCTCTAGTTTAGTTATAACCTTAGTCATTTAGTATTTGTTTTAAGTTTAATTCTAGACAAATGGATAATTTGCTCTTAAACCAAGCAAGCTGACACAATCTTGTGTACATTAATGATACCAATAGGCACGTAAGCAAAGCGGGACAGAAGTTAGATCTGTTAACGGGTCAAAGCGAGTTTGGGTTCAAATGGTTAATTTTTACACGGGTGTGCTGACAATACTGTATGTCATAAAATTACACTTAGGCTACTTTTAAGCATTGCTTTGAGGCTTTATACAGGACACTAAGAGATATTCTTCGTTCAAGTATTTATAATACATAATACTTTAACCCTTTAAGTTTAGGTATTGTTGAAAGAAACATAACACTGTTCTCTATTCAGGTCCGAGGTCCGATAATCTTCTTCAGTGCCCGCCCTTTTAACCCTTCACTTATAATACATAATACTTTAATACTTACGTTTTTTTATACTTTATGCAAAGCTCAAAAAAAATGAACAACATAAAACAACTATACAAAACAATAACAGACAAGTATCAATATGTGATTGTTTCTTCCAACAATACCTTAAAGCTCCCCGCCCAACGGGCGGGCCTTGAAACTAGTTTGTTAATAAGTTAGAAGTTTTATTCGATTAGCATGCATGAATCAAGTTGTTTGTTTTTTTAATAGATACTCCATAAGCTAGGTGGCTTGGATTGGCTGTTAACCAATAATGCTTGCTTGCATGAATCACCAAATAATATATAGTTATATGCTACTACTTCTTAATCAAGGTTTGATTACATAGTAATTAATGACCATCAGATAAAATGATAGGTAAATTGCAAATTATGTCGTTAAAGTCGTCGTTTTTTTGCAAAATCGTCTGTGATTGAAACATATTTTCAATTGTATCACTCTATCTTACTTGGCAATGCAAAAACACCCACCAACCGTTTCCTCTAGCGAAGCTCCCGTTATGTACCTCACGTGCCTAGTGTGGTTCTCTTTTTCCCGTCCAAACTAGCTACCTGTGCGAACAACGATTCCCAATTGGCTTTACTTCATATCGAGGAACTTAAATATGAACGCTTTAAGTCAGTAACTTCAAACTTTCCAACATACACTCCTCAACTAACCATCACTCACGAGTATTAACAACAGAACATCACACAATTAATACCCTAACACCAAGATCATAACACTCTAAATGTTCTAAAAAAACTTTAAATTAGATAAAAACCCTAACTTTTCTATACACTTCAATCCAAAAAACTAGTTATCATTATCCAATAAGTGAAACACCTCTAAAAGGTTTGTTTATATATGTTATTAATTTGTATTTAATAACATTCAATTTTAGGATCTTGGTGTTTTGAATGTAAATTGTGACAGGTGTAATGGCTTATCATGAAGAAGTCGTTTTCAACATACACATTAAGGGATTATTAGAATTTCTCCCATTGAGGTATGTAAATGGGCATGTTGGTAAACTTGTTGCCTTTACTCGTGATAGCAAGGTTTTTAGTACTGGCCTAGATCATATGTTGGCACAGATTAATGAGAAAAAATGAGCATTGTTCTTTTGTTTGCCTAACAAATTGATTGTGTTGTCGTGTAGGTTGTTGTTTTAGTTATCAAGTTTTACATATATATTTTGTCGTGTAGGTCACTTTTCTACACATTTTAACCGTCTACAATTTTTAGTTGATCAAGCTTCGCAGCAAAAACCACTTCTGCAGATCCCAGTCACCATACATTTTGTTAGTTGTTTAATCATGACATATTTACAGATTTAAAAGATGTATCCATTAACATTATAAAATATAGGGAACAAGTTATTTAACCTGTATTCTCATCCTCGGAAAGATCAAGTCCAGGAGATCTGGGTGGTGTTTGTGTAACTGCAGTTTTAAAAACCAACTAACAATGGATCTAATGTAGCTCTAAAAACCAATACGGGTCAAATTGAACTTCAACAAATGTAGCTTAAAAAACCAACTAACAATGGATCTGATGGATAATGATATTCCACTTGTAACTGCAGTTTCAAATGATGAATGCTTCGTTAGAAAGTAACCATTACATTTTGTTATGGTTAATAAATGCATGCATATGCTAAAGCCTCTTTTTCTTTTTAATAATTTTTTGTACATACATATACTATATATTTATTATACTTTTGTGATAGTAGTGTTACCCTTAACCCAATGCTGCTTGGAAATACGTAGTAGTAACACATCTGAAAATTTAAATCAGTCATGGTTTAGAAGCCGGCGTTGAGGAAGCTAGAGTTACCTTTTGGCACAGACTGGTCTATATTTTGAGAGAGAGAGAGAGAGAAAAATCAGTGTCCATGTAATACGTGGTCTAGAAATGTAGGTGAACAACATCATTAACTACTTCCATACCACTGATACACGTAAAATAATCCAAAAAATTATCATTACTTAGATTTAACCGACCTTGGTCCCAGCTGGCATGTCACTCAAGTCGTAGTTACATAAGAAAGTATGAATTAGAGTCTTCTCAGGATTTCTCAGGACCTACAGAAACCAATTAACCAAACGAATGAGAAAACAGTTCCTTGTGCACTACATAATTACCACTTCAATCATGTCCCTAAAATAAAGAATGCTAACATGGTTAGAATTAGATTCTCGGTTTAAACATAGAGACGGTTTGGCTTAACATGGCATGGAAAATCAATAGTGAATATATTGGTTCAACAACATCCAGTAGACAACGCTAAAACATTATTTATGTCTTCAATATTTATCTACTGATTCATCTATGATTTATATTTCTTTTAACAGAACTACTGATATTACCACAGAGAAGTATAATGTTATACAAATGTGAATACTAATTCACAAGCTTATATGTTATAGCAAACAGTAAGTAATGAAGTCGGCAAACACAACATATACATCAAAATCAAACTTAGAAACATAAAGAAAAGCCACTGGTACCTTTCTTTGGTGCCGGCAAGCGACTTGTTTCCGTTTGTGGTTCCTCATTGCTTAGGCTCCTTTTCATATTCTGACTTTTATGCTTGTTTGACGGTAAGGGGCTAGCAAGGTCTATACTAGTAAGTTATCCCCATCAACACTTAAAACTGCAAACGGGAGTTTTTGAAGATATGGTGAAAAACTTCATTAATGTTTAGAACAGCAAGATAACCCATCAATTCGTTCAAGCATACCAAAAAGAATCAGAATTATGCATACATGAAAACCCGTCAATACAAAAAAGAAATACAATGGACAAACTGCCCCATAAGCGGCTAGACGACCATATAAAATGACTCCTCAAAAGAACCAATCCAACACCTTCTAACTTGCAGTCCACTCAGAGTCCTGCATAGCTTGGCACGTTGGCCATAAAGTTAGAATGTGATTGTCCTAATTTAAGAGAAAGCGCACGCATAAACACCCAATTATGACAGCAAACACCAAAACCAAACATCCCATTTACAACAGCAAACACCACAACCAGATATCCTATTTATGACAATAAAATACCATGTCCTGAAACCCCTCTTTTTGACAGCTAACAGCAGGCTCAAACACCCTATTTGTGCGAGCAAAAAAGTTACCAAACGCCCCATTTATAACATCTAATAGCACAACTAAAACACCCATATATCACAGTAAAATACAACCATAAAGATGTATTTATAGCGAAAAAAAGACGTATTTTATTGTCATATAATTTTATAAATCCCATACATACCATAAAGAGCTTAAAAAACAACTAATTTTAACAATTTCATTCCGAAATCAATACTTAATTATCTAACAATACAAAAAAATATAAACAGACACAACTTACTCCTGAATAAAGCTAACAACAAAATACATGAGATATAATAAAAAGGTCAATTGAACAACAACATCAATTGTAGCATTTTGGTACCTCCGAATTAGCTTAATCTCTCTGGCTTTGCGTGACAAAGGTGGTCTGTGACGGTAATGGTGTGCGATGGTGAGCTTTTTGGGTTCCTCACGTTGAGAGTAGTCTGTCAAGTGTGGTTGCGGGTCTATGGTGGGATAGGGGGGTAGGGTTTGGGGGGGGTTGGTGGGGTTGGGGGGATGGTTGAGTATGGGTTGGGGCAGTGTGTGTGGGGGGGGGTTGGTGGTTGGGGTGTGGGTTGGGGGGGGGGGTACCTGGTTGGTTTTGGGGGGTGGATATGGTTGAGAGCACAATTTGTGGGGTAGAAGACCACGATATTTTCGGTGGGTCCCCCGATGTTAAAAAAAATTTAGTTTTTAGGAAAAGTTATGTTTATGTGATACTGCTTCTCTTTTTTACTTTTTAATACATAAATGTATAGTTTGTACCGCTTAGGTGTTATACTTTATTTAAGTCTTCATTTAAAGTTTGTGAATATTAATTTCTCAATACAAGGGTTCTACCCTATCCTAAATCATTTGCTTATTAAGTTGTGAGTAAACTTGATGTTTAAACTTTCCTTTTGATGTGTAGGTCCGTGGACAAGTAATTGGGGTCATCCCAAAAAGGAAACGTGGACATTAAAACATAGGACGGTTGTCCTGTGTGTTTGTTGTGTGGGATTGTTGGATTATACCGCCCCTAAGTGACTGCAGTGGCGTTATTGTGGGGTGTTTTTTTTGATGTTTTGTTTAATTGTTTGCACCAGATTGTTCTAGTTGGAATCGCGGATCCTAAAGGCGATGTGAAGAAAATATTGCCCCGGTGTTGTCAGGGGGTTGGGTACTTGGGTCTCTTTAATATTGATATGAGCCCGGTTTTTGATTTTATTAATACGGGCTCGTTAGAGGTTTTCTCTTTTAGTTAGGAACGGTTCTTTGCGGGGGATTAATGTGGCTCCCGTTTCCTGGCGTCTTGCCAGGGTATGCCCGGTGGTCATATTTTTTACGGGCTCTTGGTTTAGGGGATAGTGGGCTTGAGTGGGAAGTTGTGTGTGTGGGTGAATATATTGTTACTTCATGTTAGACAAAGTGAGGTGCAGTGAGATGGATCAAGTGGAGTTCGTGGGAGGGTTGGGGGGTGCAGTTAGTTGCACATTTTAGGTAGTGTTATCTCTGCTGTGGCATTTTGGAATCCTGTAGGCTGGACTGGGGAGTGGGGTCTGTAATTGGGGATGTGGTTCTTGTTGTAGTGGCTCGGGTTGGTGGACTTGTTCTTTTTGGTGTGGGGGACAGGTGATTGTGGCATTGGTGATGTGATGTTCTGGTCAGGGTATTGAGCTTATTGTAGCTGGGGTAGGGCATTGTGTTGTGAGATTTAGGGCGGCATAGTTGGGGCCTCAACGTTGCTTGGGAGCTATTTTGGACGAATGAGTTGCGGTCTTGTTTTTGATGTTATTTCTTCTCTGCACTTGCCGTTTGTTTATAGTATATTGTGGGGATTTGCAACGACTCTCGGTTCTTATGCTAAGCCCTTTTGGCAGGGCATGGCTTGACACGCCGTTATTGAACTGGGCTTTCGCCTTTGGCATAGAATTGGTTAGGTGTGTATTCCACCAATTTATATAATTTTACGGTGCTGATTTGACATCACCATATTAATATATACTACTACAATACTGTTAGGAAGTAGTATTATACTAAGAAAGAAAAATAAAAATGAATACATGCATAAATAACACGTAATTAACCACGATTTCATAAAATGATATATTAGAACGACCAACTGCAACATCATATACTTACTTTCACGTTTGAGCTTGATCTTGAGGTCACACTCAAAGCGAAGCTAATGCGTATGTTTTATCTATACAGGAATCCGAAAGGGTCTTGACACTACAAGTCCGAAAGATCTCCCTCAATTAACCCTACTACAAAGAATTACTTCTAACGGATCTTCAACAACCTGCAATGTAAGAAACTGTCGTCGGGGAATATTGGTTGCATCGAAATGATCAAATCGATTAGACTATAGCCAGTTAATACATACATATATAGACGGAGGCTGGTGGGTTTGTTATGTTCCATATTGGCTACTTCGAGTTATAGTGTAATTGGTTGAGGATCCCCTATATACGTTACAAAATTAATTTATGGTTGGGTTTTCATGGGGACTTTGAATATTTACGAGCGAGAGGAAATGTAAGCTTAAAATTTGGACTTAATTGGTAGGCAAAAATTAAACTGATGATCAATTGGTGTCTTTGATGTACTTATTAGGCTTCTGGATGACAACGACTTACATAATAAGAAAAAATGTTTTTTATTTTCCTTTAATTTGGACTTGGAAGATGACACGTAATTGTTTAATTTGCATGCAGGGTATTTCCTGCTACAAGAATCCTACGTATTCTTTTCTCTATATTACCCGGTATTATATTCTTTACGCTTTTATATTTATTGGTTATTCATCACTTCTACGCAAATTGTAATTTTTTTTTATACGAGAGTCATTGGAATTATCACCATTTTGTTTTAACAAATTCTCTTGCACATAGGGATAAGAGATTGTGTAAAATTAATTTGGTTATTTAGTTTGAAGGTTTGTGTTTTCGATTAGAATGAATCAATTTGTGTCTTTTTTTTATACTACAATAGCTGAGGGTGGACATGGATTGGTTGTTAACCAATAATGATTTTGCTTGCAGTGGAAACTACAACAAAACAGCTTTCTAACGACCAAGCATCTCGTGGTGGTAGAAAAGTAGTCACACATTTGTGGGCGTTGAAGCTCTTACGACACATTTGGTATGTAACACTCCAATGATAGGTGTAGTACGGGCACTCAGCTAGTCGTTAGAAGTTTTATTGGCAAAATTTTCGGCACTGTTCTAACGACCACTCCGTTGACCTTGACTTTGATTTTGTTTTGTCCAACGCCATAGTACTTTCTTGACGAGTTTTGTACCGAACCACATGTGGTGCACAATAGTGTTGCTTTAATCGACTAGCTGTACCTAGGGTTTTGTTGCCGGTGGTGCATGCGGGGCAAACAGGGGGATGGACCGGACCGAGACCGAAATGGTCCAAAACGCCGGACCGAGGACCGGACCGAAATGGTACGGTCCGAGTCGGTCCGGTCCGGTTCGGTCCTCGGTCCTATAAGGCATAATCATCGGGTTTTTTGGTAAGATTGGACCGGATCGGACCGGACCGAAGACCGAATTGGTCCAAAACACCAGACCGAGGACCAGACCAAAATACATTCGGTCCGGTCTGGTCTGTCCGGTTCGGTCCGGTTTTCCGGTCCGGTCACCAGGCCGCGAACGGGTACCATATGCTCATGATGCTAACTGTACCGACCACTTGTCGGCCTCTATAGATACTTGGTTTTGCAGGTTTGGATCGGCACTTGGTAGCACGACCACATGTGGTCACTACAAGTTGGTGAGTGTGGTCGGCTGCACCTTTGTCACGATTTTATTTGGTGCTTGGGGACTCTTGTAGCGTCACATGGCGGTCGCACTAGTTGTTTCTAGACCCGGGTTGGGGCACAGCCTGCACACGACCACATTCCCAGGTCATTCCGACCCATTTTCACCCCAAATTTTCCAGAATTTTAACGCAACCCATTACAAACAGAAATATAACATAGCATAAACATAAATCACATAAATAGTTCAATAGTATTGTTCTAATGATTCAATGACATCAACAACATAGTTCAAAAGCATTGTTCAATGATTCAACGACAAGAACCTAAAGATAACATAAGAGAAATAGTTCAGAAGCATAAGATGTTCAACAAACCAACCTAGCAACTACATCCCGCCCTACTCATCTCCGGGGGCAACATCATCTCCGGGGGGATCCCGAACATACACCTAATAACGGCATAACCTGTCACTACCAATCGAAAAAAGAGGAGATGATGATTTTAGTGCCACCAATTTTCAGTAGAATAATTCACAATCCCTCTACCTTGATAATATTATTCTCCTTTTTGTTGTCTTTACTTGTTGATTGGTCCTGAGTCAAAACTTGTTCGATGCCCATGCATATATATTTTGTTTTCTCATATATTCGTTATAAAAAATATGTGTTTTTTCTGTTAAAAGCATGCATCGATGTTGAAAAACCCCAGCTCGATTGATCAAACAAGCAAGTGATGACAGAACTGAGTAACATGTGCATAAACTTTTAGTTGAGGATACTGTATTTTTCTATATGTATATTAAGCACCAAACTTGTGACAAAATGAAACCGAGCTAGTTCTAATAGGGAATTGTACTCATACCAGACCACTAAACCAGTGTGTATCCGTTGCCATTTTAAGTTGTTTAAACACAATGAACAAGTAACTAGAATGTACATAACATGTACCAACGGGCCTCTGGTCTAATGGTATGTAGGTTTTACCTTCCTAGGCAAGGTCTCAAGTTCGAGTCTTGTCTAGGGCGATAGGGGTTTCCTCCCGCGTGCGTAAAGGGAAGGGTGCCATTGCCTTCTGGGCTGGACCCAACCTGGTTGTGTGGGCTCGCTACGCCTTCTGGGCTAGGAGCCATGTAGCAACAATTGCCGTTCAAAAAAAAAGAATGTACATAACATGTAGGCAGATTGTGTAAACATAAGTTTCGGCTCTAAGCTTTAACAAATGCTACTTAGCATAATGCACCAAATACTGTTTGGATAGCTTTATACACCTATTTCAATTAAGTAAAAGCCTTACCCAATTAAGCTACTTCAAAACTACTTTTTACATATTATAATTTCTTGATTCAATTCAACAATAAGCAAAACATATAATGTGCAACCTCATATAATATGACATGAATTATACTAACTTTGTCGTTTATAATAGAAAGAATTACCTACGTATCTCTCTTCGGCCACTAGGCTGTTCCATTTGCCCCCTTCATATGCTTCGCGCGGAAATAATCAATAAAATCGGGAAATACACCGGTTTCCTCATTAAACTGAAAACACAGTTAATGAGTACACAATAATAATAATAATGAAAAAAATTTAACAAGTATAGAATAACATCAAACAAGTATTAATCGCGATTACCTCTTCATATCTACTTTGCGCATATGACTTCGTCCCTTGGTTTGAAGAATAAAGTTGCTTGGACCTATTGACCTTGCTCGATCTAGAACGCTTCAAATGATTTTCTGAAGTAAAGTGATCATAGAGTTTTCGCCATTCGTCTATTATAACATGTGTAGGAGGAAAGTACATAATCTTGATCGGCTATTTATAATAACTTACTCTTGCATTCGGAGGGAGGCTGCCAAGGAACGTCGTCGTTCGAGGGACCATTGTCCCCACCGTGCCCTCTTCCTTGAACCAATGCCATCTGTTAAAAGAACTCAATAACAATTTCATATAAATTGGAGTTCATAAATAAAAAATACAGAGCTCGAGCAAATTAAATAAACAATTTGAAACACTACATATATATTTAAAAACACCTCAATAACAATTTCATTCATATTCATGTCTTAACAAAATACAACTTCATATCAATCTGAATCATCACTAGAACAATAAGTTACAACACGCTGATTATCAAGATCTTTACTATCAGAATCAGAATCACTACTAAAATCATGAGGAACATCTAATTCATCATCATCAGTCATCGTCAACGAGAGAACACGTAGGAGTATATTCAACTTCCATTGATTGTCCAACTCTACTCAAGCTCGTATGATCCAAATCTTCTAAATTAGCTGTTAATGCAAGATCAGATGACATGTTGTCATGAATAACATCTGCATCATCCACTATGATGTCCTTATCCCAAATCTTTTAATGATTGACATCTTGGACGACCCTTCAGTGTTGTGATCTAGAAGGGTCTTCAAGGTAAAAAAACTTGTGTTGCTTGTGATGCAAGAATGTACTGTTGATCCTTCCACTAATCAGTACTTGTATTTATACCGGTTATGTTATTTTTAGTAACACAAAGTTGGGTACTGCGAGTGTTATTGGTCTTAAACCATTTGCATCGGAACAATATAACTGTCTTACAGGTTAGATAGTCAAGCTCCAAAATTTCTTCTAACACACCATAATACATAGCTCCATCCTTGTCACTAGGCGTTGAAACACCGCTGCATTGAGTCGTTAGGCATTGGTCGCGGATATGAACCACAAACTTCACACCGTTAACTATATAAGAGGTGTAAGAAGTTGCATAATTTGACGGTCCATATGCGAAAGCAAGTAGTTCAAGACTACACTCAGATGGATTTTTGATCGGAGATTAGATATCTAGGTCGAGGAGAAAAATAGATAACGCATTAGTAAAGCATGCGAGGATGCCTTCCTAGAAAAAAATTACAATAAAAATAAAAATTAAAGCGAGCAAGGAAATTCTATTTGTAAACTATATATAGATTAAGTTTACCTTGTCGCAAAACCAAGGAGAAAATTTTGTTGGTAAATCTTTCTCGGACATGACAATACAACATTCTCTGTAAATGTTCATGATTAATAGTATGATCATCAAAGATATAACTTACGTAAAAGAGTGTTCATATGAAAAGCACGTACGTTTTGTAATCGTCAATTTCATGACTGTTGTCGAGGACATACCATTCTAGTTTCTATTTAACTTCTTCATCCAGCTTTGTTTCTACACCCGCACTTTTTGGCCGACAAACTGATCGGAACACCTCGAGCTCGCTTGTCGGAGGTGGACCGTCCTCATTTATGTCTGGATGATTAAATATTGTTTAAACACCCTTAAGATAATGTGAACAGAAAGTTAATGCTTCCTCCGCAACATACCCCTCTGCTATGGAACCTTCGGGCTTAGCTTTATTTCAGACATAATTTTTTAACTTTTTCATGTATCGTTCAGATGGATACATCCACATCTAGTATACAGGCCTACCTAGAATAGCCTCTACAGGTAAGTGCATGACCAAATGAATCATTATGTCAAAAAAAAGAAGCAGAGGATATATTTTCTCGAAATGTGCCATAATATTTTGATCAACAGGTTCGTTCGGCTCCCAAGATGTCCGACTCACATAAACTTCGAGCATAAATCTGCTTAAAGAACGAGCAGAGCTCAATTATGGGTGTTGAAATGCTCTAGTCCAAGTATGCTTGAGCTCCGACCAGAAGCAACCGCTGCATCATAATATGACAGTCATGAGACTTCATGCCTGTTATGTTGTTATCATTGTCGGTTACTTTTGGCTTAAAGTTTATCCCAATCCATCTGGTAGTTCAACTCCTTTAATGAATTCATAAAAATTTCTTCTCTTTTCGGGTGTGAAAGAGTACTTGGGGTGAGGCTTTAAGAACTTCCCGTTGCCTTTTTTGGCGAGCCACAACTCGTTCCGAATGAGCAACTCTTTCAAGTCTTGTCTTGCCTTATTGGTGTCTTTGGACTTGTTATTCATTAACAATGTACCTACGAAAATCTCGCATACATTTTTTCAATATGCATGACATCCAAATTATGTTTTAGTAAAAGAGTGGACCAATACGGAAGCTCGAAGAAAATAGACCGTTTACTCTAATTATTTTCTATGACGGGATCACGTTTTCTCTTTACACCTCCATGACTCAGATGTTTACCCAGAATACATGACGGCGATCTACTAAGTTGTCGTAAGATTTGAGCACTATCGAGTTTTGGTAGAGTTGGTTTATTCTTGTTCTCACCATTGAAGGTCTTCAACTTCGTCCAACGATGTTTCATGGGTAAAAATCTTCTATGACCAACATAAGCGGTTTTCCCATTCACACGAGTAGCTGGAGTCTCATCATTACATGTAGGGTAGGCAAAGTAGCCTTGACCGCTCCAACCGGACAAACTACTACGGGCAGGAAAATCATTGATGGTCTATAAAAGCATTGCTCTCATTGTGAACTCAGTATTTGTAGAAACATCTAATGTCTTGACTCCGGGCTTTTTCCATAAATTCTTCAACTCCTCAACCAAAGGCTTCAAGTAAACATCAATGTCCTTACCAGGTGATTTAGGCCCAGGAATTAACAACGTCAACATGAAAGAAGACTCTTTCATACATATCCACAGAGGGGTATTGTATGATGTCAATATGACCGGCCACATGCTGTAAGATTGACTCAAGTTGCTAAACGGATTGAAACCATCAACAGCCAACCCTAGTCAGACATTTCTAGGTTCTTTTGCTAAGTCTGCATTATTATTATCAAACTCTTTCCATGCTTTACCATCAACTGGGTGACCCATCTTTCCATCTTCATTACATTTTCCAGTAGCATGCCATGTCATATGCTTAGCTGTGTGTAAAGATCCGTACATACGCTTTAGTCTAGGAGTCATAGGAAAGTAACGCAACACCTTGTTAGGAACTTTCTTTCTCGTGGTGTCTTTGTTTTCCATCTACTCGCTTTGCAAATTGGACAAATTTCCTTCTTTGTGTTGTCATTCCCTTTCTTGTCCTTCCCCCAAAACAAAAAACAGTCATTAATACAAGCATGGATCGATTCGTATCCTAACCCGACTTTTTTCATCGTCTTCTTAGCTTCATAGTGTGACTTGGGGACTTTTGCTCTTGCCGAGAAAACTTTTAGAAGAACTTCCATTGTATTGTAAAAAAGCCTAGCGAAGACATCCAAGTACAACCTGGGAATAGCTCTTCATTGGCCATTTCAAACAACCCTTCCAAATCGTCTTTTGTAGGACCCACATCTTCTGCTGGCTTGTTACTTGTCGATGCAATATCTAGCTCATTACTTGTTGAAGCAGTATTTGTGTCGTGTTCTATGTAATTGTTATGTCTACGAATATCATAATACATGCTAAACCCGTGATCACGTATGTGTTTCTTACTAACGGACATGGGCAAAAACATTTGTTCCTCTCATTTAAATGTGCTTTACACATCTTGATGAAGGTATTAAGACTAGCTTTAAACTCATCCGTATTACGATTTAGATTAGGCCTAGTCCAAGTTTTATTAATCGGCATAATTGCTGGTGAGGTGGTGGTGAATGTGGTGGGTGAGGTTTCATAGGTGATGAGAATTTTGTAGTGAAAAACGAGAGGAGACTAGCAGCCACTCAGCTAGGATAATATCTGACGTATATAATTAATATGACCCATTTAGATCTTGTGAGGTTATAGTGCAACACATAAAATGTGTTTAGTTGCCAACCCAAATCAGACCAGCAATATCCGATAATTTTTCTCATCTAAAAATGAAATAGGAAACCAACATCAGACACACAAACTTAGAACTTTAACTTGCAGACCCACAAAACATTTATGTTTTAGAATGAATACAAGGCACATAAAGGCAAAAAATAGCAGCGGCAACGGCAGACCCACAAAACATTAGCAGACCCACAAAACATCTATGGCTATAAACATACCATAAAACCAAACAACTCCAAACACACCATAAAGCTACAAAACCAAACATCAAAAAATAGAAAATTAACAAAAAAAACAAACCTGTGAAGAGCACAAAGACACGATGCTGCAGCACAAGCAACGGTGTACAGAACAAAGGACTACCGATACTACTAATAAAACACAAAATTATACTACAATTAAACACAAAATTATACATCAATCAAACATTTATTTTGATAGTTGAGCTCTTGTTAGCTGCTGGTGTATGAGTCCTATAAATCAATTAAACATATAATTTTCTTAATTGGGTTTTAATGAGGTAATCACATATGTGAGGTGAGATTACTGCTTTCACCTTTTGATAAAGGTAACAATGCCTTAAATCTTACCAGTTGGTGGTGGTGGTGAAGTGAAAATAAGATGAAAAAGTTACTAAGTGTTTTATTTGGTGGGTGAATAAAGCAGATGTGCTTTTTTGGTACCAAATTTCTACCGACCACAAACACCTCTAAAATGACCACATGTAGTCGGTACACATTTTAGTCAAAGTCAACAACAATTTTGTCTTTTAGCTAAGTTTCTAACGACCACATGTGTTTCTATAGTTACCACAAGTGGTCGCTATAGATCAGGCGCGAAAATGAAAAAATTTCAGCGGTACATTTAAGTTTTTGTGAAATAATTATGCCAAAACCTCTACTGACCACATATACCTATAGGGACCACAAGGGGTCGTTTTTGATATTTTTAACCTTACATTTTAAACAAAATTATATAATAAATTTAACTTAAGTAAATTAAAAAAATATAATATATTAAACAAAAAATTATATGTTAATTAGCCTAATACCGCAAGTAGTGGTGCTCACGGTCCGAAAACCAGACTGGGCGAAACCGAGTTTGGCCAAAACACCTGGCCGAAATGGTCTGGTCCGATCAAACAAGACATAATTATCGGTTTTTTTAAGACCGAACCGAGGACCAACAATAAAGAAACAAATGAGTTGATATTATATCGTTATACATAGAAGTTAAACGAATGAGTCGATATGATATCGTTATACATGATATACTTATAGGGACCACAAGTGATCGCTTTTAATTTTTTTACCTTACATTTTGAACAAATTTATATAATAAGTTTAATTCAAGTAAATTAAAAAAATACAAAATGTTAAACAAAAAATTATACGTTAATTAGACTAACACCGCAAGTGTTAAAAAAACGTAACTAATTCGAACAGTGTTAAACCACAACAACGTTCGTTCAAAACTGTTATACATGAGACGTTACGGATGAGTCGAGATGATATCGTTATACATGAGATGTTAAACGGGTGAGTCAAGACGATATCGTTATACAAGACATGTTAAACGGATGAGTCGAGATGGTATCGTTATACATGAGATGTTAAATAGGTGAGTCGATATGATATCGTTATACATGAGACGTTAAACGGACGAGTCGATATGATATCGTTATACATGAGACGTTAAACGGACGAGTCGATATGATATCGTTATACATGAGACGTTGAATGGACGAGTCGATATGATATCGTTATACATGAGACGTTGAACGGATGAGTCGATATGATATCGTTATACATGAGACGTTAAACAAACGAGTCGATATGATATCGTTATACATGAGACGTTAAACGGATGAGTCGAGACGATATCATTATACATGAGATGTTAAATGGACGAGTCAAGATGGTATCATTATACACAAGATGTTAAACGGGTGAGTCGAGGTGGTATTTTTATACAAGACATGTGATACGGATGAGTCGAGACGGTATCGTTATACAAGACATGTTAAACGGATGAGTCGAGATGGTATCGTTATACATGAGATGTGAAACGTATGGGTCGAGATGATATCATTATAAAACAAATTTGGTGCTAAAAGTTTCCGCCATTTATTATGGACACTAGTACCTGGTTAACTCTTATCCTCACAAAATTGGTGCTAAAATTTCCCGCCTAAAGATTTCATTTTTTACCATAAAAGCAAATCTTATCATCACAACTTCCAACAAATCACACACTCTTATCATCACAACTTAACCACCAACACACACACACACACACACACATACTGTTATTATGAATATGGTGTCACATAAAGCTTTTGCATGTCCTTGTGGAGAAGGAAATGTAGTTTTGCGAGAATCGCATCAACCTCACACCTGTGGTAAACTATACTATGCATTTCCTTTATCAAAGGTGAACAATTACATGTCCTTATTTTTGTAATATATAAATAATTTGGTTAAAAGTTGTTTTCTTTACTCTTTAACAGCCTTTGGAAAATGATTTTGGATGTAATTTTTTAATGGAAAGAGGAACAAGTCCGTTTACTGGCAGGTTCTCCTGGAGTTTCACCGACTCCAAGTTATTCTCCAGGACCTTCAACACCTCCAAGTTATTCTCCGGGACCTTTTAGAAATGCAGAGTGCTCAAACTGCAAGTTATTGATTTGAAAGATAAAGGTACTCGAGGCAAGATTAGAAATGTATATGCATCCCGAGAACCACACACTTGATTTAACTGCACTACATCATGATCTTTACAATGACATGGGAAAATTTGGTTTAGAGTAGTACGTCATTTAGCCAAAGCAATTTAGCATTTGAAATATAATTCGTATGCTTTAGTGTTAAACCTTTTATTGATTTGTTATGTCATTCGTATGCTTTAATGTTTGAACGTTTATCAATTTGTAATGTAATTCGTATGTTTTACTTCTTAGTTATTTTAACACCGTGCAACAACATTAGACAAATTTAGTGTTAGTTCTATTTTTTCTTGTAGTGTTAAACCGTATCAATTTTTAGTGTTAGTTAACTTATAAACCTAATCGTAACAATATTTAGTGTTCGTTAACATATAAAACCAACCGTAATAATTTTTAAATCACTTAAAGTACATTTATAATATTTATAAGTTATAGAAATCGTTTGTGATAAAAAAAGATAAGAGTTTTCTTTTGACCAAAACTTCTAACGACCACAACTTAACTTCTAACGACCACATGTGGTTACTACAAGGTTTGGCGCCAAAACTTCCCGCCATGGAAGAGTATAGATTTTCCCATTATTTTTTATGTGTGGTGGTCTAACTTGTAACGACCACATGTGGTCACTATGCGTTATGATAAAAGTTTGACCCTTTTCTAGTTTTCTATTGACTATTTCATGGGTGGTCGTCTGACTTGTAGCGAGCATATGTCGTCACTAGAAGTTGGGGTCAAAAGGTTGAATCTCCATTGACTATTTTGCCGGTGGTCGTCTAGCTTCTAGCGACCACATGTGGTCATTATAGATTATGGTCAAAGATTGAATTTTTGATAGTTTTTATTGGTCGTTTACAAAACCGCCAATGTGGTCGTTAGAAGTTAAGTTGTGGTCGTTAGAAGTTTTGGTCAAAAGACGGGATATGAAAATGGAATTTTTTGGTCGTTAGAAGTTTTGCTAATGAGGATACTAACCCTTTTCCCAACGTAGATGATGCGGAGTTGAATGTTCCGGAATGACTATTTGCTTATGTTGCTTAAGGTAGTCTGCCGTGACCGTGTGTGGTCTTTTGTTGCGGCTTTTTGTATGTGCACAACATTTCTAACAATTTTTGTCTGTTATGTACTGCGGTCATGTGTGACCTTTTTGAATGCGGTCAGATACACTTGTACATTTTTGATGTTTTTAGTGCCTGATTATGACTTTGCTATCATTTTAATATCGTGATATGTTTATTCCAATAGTCTTTGTTTGAATATTTTTTGGTTATTCTCCCTATACTGGGTTTACAATACCTCTTATATATATTTGAGTTAATTTTGAGGTTACTCGCCCTTTTGTTATACGAAATAACGTTTGGTTGGGTCATGCCCTTTTGTGTGCGCATCTAGGGATGAGCATGGGTCTAGAACCGGTGGAACTGGAACCGGAACCGATGGATCCGAGAACCGAAATTTTAAGAAAAATAGGAACCGAGAACCGAACCAAATAGTTTTTTTTGTTCCGGTTCCGGTCCCGGTTCTGGTTCCGGTTCCACCGGTTCTACCCGGATAGGAACCGATATCTATAAGAAAAAAATCTCATGCACTAATGAATTAAGCCAATAAAAAGCAAAAAAATATATTTTTTAAAGCATTTGCAACCATTTATGCTAAAAGCAATATCATTTAACAACTAATGCATAAGTTAAAATAAACAACCATTCTATAGTTACAACTTACACAAGTTCAATAATTGCATAACAATCTGAAAAACAAAAAAAAATAACTTCAAACTTTGTCCAACAAAATAACTAGAAACGTTTATATTTCCCCCGTTTGTTTCGCTTTATCTCTTTCGGTTAGTTTCTCTAATTGTTCTTCCATATCTTTCACAATCTCATCGTCTTTAATAAGATCTTCAACATCAACCCAATTAATTTGCGTTCTCGACTTTCTCACCCAATCTTGGGTGCAAATCAAAGCTTCAACAATCGTCGTTGACAAGCGAGTTCTATAGGGGTCTAATACACGTCCACCCATACTAAACACCGCTTTAGATGCCACAGTTGAAATTTGAATTGCCAGATATCTATCACAAAAATATATATAACACAAAATCACAAAACTATTACAGATTACACTAATATGCAAGTAAAGGGTATAACAATGTAACATTCGTATAAAATAAATTGTTGTTACCTCTAGCCATTTTTGAAACAATAGGAAAGCGAGGACCATTTACTTTCCACCATTGGAGAATGTCAAGGCTCTGACCTTTACGTAATTCAATCTTCGGCTCTCTAAGGTATCTATCTAACTCTGTTTCGGTTTCATACGAGCTAGTAGCATCAACATTATAATAATCATTTAAGAAGTCATTATCTCCATTATTAGG
Source organism: Tanacetum coccineum (assembly GCA_026074375.1). NCBI lineage: Eukaryota > Viridiplantae > Streptophyta > Magnoliopsida > Asterales > Asteraceae > Tanacetum > Tanacetum coccineum. The sequence continues at coordinate 2,628 of BQNB010097123.1, read as the reverse complement.
GGATGTAACTTCGGATTCCATGTGCTCACCCATACTCGAATTTGACGATAGAAAATCAAACCTTTCTTTATACGTTCCAAATAACTCTCCCATTTTAGTCTTAACCTCTTCAACCATATCCTCAACCTTGCTCTCAAGTTCTTTATTGCTCATAGGTTTTTCTTTAGATATATCATAACTAATAATTTTTCTAAAACCATGAGCAAGTAAGTGACACTTCTTAGTTGGATCTAACAAAACCGCGAAATACATAAAATCATTATACAAAGAAAAGAATTAGACATGTTTAAGATCGTGAAGCAAGAATGCAAATAAAAATCAAAAATAAAACTTACCTCCATTGTTTTGATAATGATTTTAATAGATTAAAGGTTAGGGTTTAAGGTGTTTGGCTGTGTTTATAAAGTAGGCCCTAGGTTTTTTTTATGGAATTGGAATATTGGAGCGTATAATTGAAGTATGGGAAATTATTACCTAATTTTAGAATAATTGGATATTTGGTTCAGGAACCGAGAACCGGTGGAACCGAACCGAACCAAGAACCGAAAAAATCTCAAAATCAAGAACCGGAACCGGAACCGATGGTTCTGGTTCCGGTTTGGTTCTTATCGGTTCCGGTTTGGTTCTTGGTTCCGATCCGGTTCTTTGGTTCTTTTGCTCATCCCTATTTGTAGTTGGTGCATTACCTTGTACTCGTGCTGTAGAATGGTTGTCATCATCTAACACCTCAAAATACTTCACACGACAAACAGATAAGTAAAAAAACATAGTGGATGATATGAGAGAGCAAATGGACAAAACAATACACGTACTTCATGTACACTCATCTGAAAAGTAGGTTTCTTCTGACGAGACTCTACTGGCAGTGCCAATATGGAAGCGGCATTTGTAGTTGGTGCATTACCTTTTACTCGTGCTGTAGAATTTCCATTCATAGAGCTTAGCACAATAAGAGGAATTGCAGATCGTTGTGGACCATTCTCTTCAATACGATACTGACCCTCTGAGATTTCTGATTATTTTGAGAGCTTAGCAGAAACTTTGATGATTTGACTTTGTCCAGACTTCCATGTGCCAGAGTTTATTATCCGACTTCTCAGTTGTTCCATCAAGCCTGGATGATGAATTTTTTTCCTTTGGACTCGTTCTTTCAAGGTATTCAAGTATTTTGGACGCCATCTGTGTCGACTGGGTAGGAACAAATGCATAGCCTGAATTACGCATGCTTGTCTTCCCATTTTCCACTATTGCCTTGGAGGCTTTCCGCTCAGGTTCACTACTTAAAAGCAAACTTAGGGCACTCGAAACAAATTCACTTTTATGCTCTGATAGAGAACTCCCTTGAGAACAAAGATCAGCTTTCTGCCAAATTCCACGCATCGGACCACCAGATCCAAGATCATCTAGTACAGAGCTCCTACGCCTAGGAGCGTGAATCAAACTTTAAAATTAATAAGATTTCATATATTACACAAAAGTTTTTTTGCAAAGTAAGGAATAAGGAATTTTATGGAAAATATGTGAAGGTAGCTAGGCTTCACTTTTTATTAAAATTTCAAAAGACATTACATTGCATAAAATAACATAAATTGGAGTGCATTACCCCCACTGCGAAGTCCGCATGGGTGAGTTGCTTACATTTTATGAACATAATACTTCTTAAGGTTGCTGATATTCTAAGTCCGCCGAAGTTGCTTCCCATCACGGTCTCTTAACTTATATGCTCTCTTCCCAAGTGCTTCCATTACCTCGTACGGTCCTTCCCACTTGGGGCCTAGCTTTCATGTGTCTTCTGCCCTGCATGCATCGTTGTTGCGGTATACGAGGTCTCCTGGTTTGAAACTTGTATTTCAAACTTTTGTATTGTAATATTTTTCCATCTTTGCTTTACTTTTAGCTTCACGTATTGCCGCTTCCTCTCCTCTTTCTTCCAAGAGATCAAGGTTGATTTCCAAAGCTTCATTGTTTTGTATTAGGTCCACTTCTGCTGTTCTAAGTGTAGGCATGCCAATCTCTGCTGGGATGACTGCCTTCATTCCGTATGTTAATGAGAACGGGGTGTCTCCGTTGCTAGACTTTATCATTGTACGGTGTGCCCATAGAACATGAGGGAGTTCTTCCATCCAGTTCTTGCTTCTTTCTTCTAACCTTTCTTTTATTCCTTCACTTAAACTTCGATTTGCTCTTTCCACGAGTCCATTAGTCTGCGGATGTTTTACGGAGGCAAAATGTTGGTTGATACATAGTTTTTTACACCAGTCTTTAAATGGATCATCTCGGAACTATTTTCCATTGTCTGAGATGATCTCTCCAGGAAGTCCAAACCTGCAAACAATGTTGTCCCACATAAATTTTTGATCTGATTGCCAGTGATGGTTGCAACTGGTTTTGCTTCAATCCACTTTGTGAAGTAATCCATGGCTACTATTAAGAATTTGACTTTCCCTAGGCCTTCCGAAAAGGGTCCGGCTATGTCGATTCCCCACTTGTAAAATGGCCATGGAGATGTGATTGGGGTTAGTTTATGTTGCGGATTCCTTGGGATGGGTTTATGAACTTGACAATCTTAACATGCTCTTATTAACATTCTTGCATCTTTATGCATGGTGGGCTAGTAGTAACCGGTCT
>BQNB010097122.1:0-25463 GCA_026074375.1 Tanacetum coccineum | reverse complement strand
CTTTCATCAACCAGCAACACGTGTAAACTCTGACTTGGACACCGGTGACCTGGGGCGAATTTCTTATCACATCGATAACACAATCCTTTAGCTCTCTTGGCTTGTAGTTCCGAATCAGTTAATCTTCTAAAGTTCTCTCCCTTGGAAGTGGTTTGCTCTATTGAACGGTGTAACCCACCTCCACATAAGACATTGTCACAAGTCTTGTTCTCATCAATAGAAATTGACAGCTTCATGGCATGGTGAAGCCCTTCTGGTTGCATCACACGAACACATGCACGAAGCTCAGGTTTGAGTCCATTAATAAATGTGCCCTCCAAAACCGGTTCCGGAACTCCAACAAGTTGACATGCCAATCTCTCAAATAAAGCCACATAATCCCTAGCAGTGCCGTCCTGAGTGATGCCTAAAAACTGTTCATAGAGAACCCTCATAAGATTGTTGAAAACGTTCCAATAACCGTCTTTTTAACCCTTCCCAAGACCTAAACGGAGCCCTTCCCTCACTCCAACGATACCATGATAAGGCCGGACCCTCCATACACAAAACCGCAGCCCACAATTGATCCATCTCTTTGATTTCTTGGATGTCAAAATATCGTTCCATACGATATATCCATCCATGAGCATCTTCACCCTCGAATATCGGCATCTTTAACTTCCTGAAGCGAAAATCAGCCCCAAACAATCTCTTTTTAGATCCCCCTGTGTAATGATTTTCTATCCCATTCGATCCGGATCCTACTTTAAACTCGCTGCTGTTTTTATCAACACCCTCCACCTTCTTTTGTTTCGGATCGAATGACCCCTTTAAATTTTGAGTGTTCATGAGAAACCTGAGATCATCATTATATTGTGGACCAGTATTCGTTATCTCATTCTCAGGTTGGATCTTAGCGGACAAGGCCGCCAAGGCTTTCATCACCTCATCGAATCGCTTTGTAGTCTCTTCTTGCATCGCCTTGCTTTCTTGTTGCATTGCAGTGAACCTATCATTGGTTTCAGTACGGAACTGTGCGAACTCAGTTTCCAGACCCTCTATCTTAGTTTCCAGACCCTCTATCTTCTTGTTAGCCATTATAAACTTTTTTGGATGAACAGTACCTCGATGAACAGTAGATCTGAAAAAAAAATGGTCCAGAATCTTGCTCTGATACCAATTTGGTACGAACCGAGGCTAAATTCTTATTAAAATATCAAAAGAACGAAAATAAAGAACAAGATAGTGCCTACTTTCGAGATGTAGGTGACCTCCCAATGTCTAATGACTCCAAACCAAATTCTGCATACCTAAAACCTGTAACCCTAATGCCCTATAAATAATAGACTCAACTTGTCCACCAAGCTAATACATATAAAAGGAAACTAATAATAATAGAAACAACTAATTTAAATCAGGCCCTGCACTTATAAAATTTGCTTAAAAGCGCTGGATCGTATCACATTGGTGCAAAATCGTGTGGAGTGTGATGAAGTGACGCATATAGTATCCTAAAGAGTGTTATGGATTTTGTTTTTCTCATTGCTGCACTTTAAATGTCATTAAGGTCTGGATTAGTGGTAGAACTTTTGAACCAGTTTGCTCATGAATAGGTTGATTTGAGTTAATTCTTTGTCAAACGGGTCACATTGGTGACTGGTCAAACTGGTTGAAAGTTGCTCGAATTGTAGTTTCAAAGAATACACTACTTTTAATAATGTTTTAGATTAGTATTAAAGTAATACCCCGTATTGCTTTTATTATCGTATTCAACTATTCAACCATTATAACTTAATTGTATTTTCTACTGTTGCAGAATAATGCAATCTGCAATGGCCGGCATGGGTTTGATTGATGGAGCCCGAGTGATCGTTTAAAACATGGATACAGTTTGATGCAGGGCATGTTCGAGCTCCGACTCCTCTGGCTTAGCCGTCGGTTCTTCGGTCAACACGTGAAGTCAAGTGTTTAATTATTTTGAAGAGATTGAAGGGGAAAATGACAATTTATAATTGTCAATCTATCTTTTTTAATGTTATTATTTTTGTTAAAGATATGTTTGTAAACACAACATTACCTAGATATCTAGAGCAAAAAACCATCGTCATTAGACATCACCATTTTTGTTTCCACCCTTGCTATGTTTTTTAGTCACGCGCTGCAAGATAAAAACACGGTCAATGCAAAAAAACGTAAGCTGCATATTTTGTAAATACAAAGATTTTCTGTTTAGATCACAATAATATCAATAATTATGTTGCCAATCATATCAGGCCTCCCGTACCGCTAAAGCACATTTATCAAATGCAGCTAGGAAAAACTAAATCAAATTTCAAAGTGATATGCTTATTATGAGGTAGAATAAGCGGCTTATTATGAGGTAGAATAAGCAGATTCTAATGAGTAGGTATGAAGCTTATTTCAAAAACGCTTATTTAAGATGAAATCAAGCTTATTATTTTAGCATCAAATTTTACCTGAAACTTATTTAAGTAATTGTTTCGTCCCAACATGCCAATAAAACAAAAAGAAGCTGACCTTGTACTCAGTTTGCGGCTGAAAAGGCCTTTACGTATATGTCACTGCGCATTTCGTGATCGCTTTACCCCGTGTTAGAAACAAAGAAGTCTCGGTCACTAGTAGTTATTTAGCATCTACTAGCTCGTTAATTAATGATGTTTAATGTAATCGGGCCGACAAAGAAAAAGCCCGAAAAGCCCATCCAAAGGCCCATATGGCCGGCCCCTCTAGGGTTATATATACCCCTTCACATGTCAAGGTTTAGGGTATATGTGATGATCTCTGTAAACACAAAACTCATATCTCTTGTAATTTTAATCATCCTTCTTTATTTATTTTCTTTTCAGATTTTCTCTTGATCTTTAAACCTCAATCCTTCTTGTGAGATGAATAATTATTGGAACCATCAATTGGTATCAAGAGCCTAAGTGGTACGTGTTTTGATCTTGTGTGTTTGAAAAAAAAAAATCGAAAGAGCCTTAATCCATCTATCAGATCTCGATTTTTTATGGGTTTCAACGAAAATTTTAAAAAAAGAAGAATTTGTGAACCGTAAGTTTGTTTGTTCTATTATATGTCGCTTTTGAATTAATATGTATCGTCGTTGAGACACATGTTGCAATCATTGGTTGAATTGATCTATGTCGTCATAAAGTTTTGGGGCATTTACATATATATCCTTACAAAAGTTCAATATTACATCAATATCCTTCTCAATTTTGTAATTACGTCATTATCCTTCATTAACTTTTATAATTACATCAATATCCTTCTCAAACTTTTATAATTACATCAATATCCTTCTCACACTTTTAAAATTACATCAATATCCTTCTCAAAATTTTTAATTCTCATTTACATCAAAAAATCAACATGTTTTCTCATCAATCGAGGCCAAATATGCATATGAACAAATAAATATATATGAGCAATATCTTTTCATATTTATATTCAAACTTTTGTAATTATATCAACACGTTTTTTTTTTGTCGTTTTTGGTCAAAAAGTATATATGAATAGTATGATCATGATCGATATAAGAGAAAATTAATAGTTTCATAATCTAACATCAATATAATTATGATTTAATTAATTTTTGAACATATATATCCTTCTTAAAAGTGTGAGAAGGATATTGATGTAATTAAAAAAAAATTGTAAGGACGTTGATGTAATTAAAAAATTAAGAAGGATATTTATGTAATATCAACTTTTGAGAAGGATATATATGTAAATTTCCTATGTTTTTTTAACAAAAAATATATTCGGCTGTCTTTTTAAAAAAGAAAAAAAATTCGGCTTATTTTTTTAATAAACAACTTTCGGTTGTTTTTTTTCCTAAAAAAAGTTTTTTTCTTTCGGTTTATTTTTTTTAAAAAAGGAAGAGATCTATAATTTTTTCTTTGGGAAGTAAATGATTTATCCTAAAAACGAGCGTATTTGATTTTCTATCTTGCGGTTAAATTTGGAAGTACCTATATTTGGTTCCTAAATTAAAGGGATATAATTTTCTAATTTTTGGAAATTATATTCTTGTTTTTTTCCTTCTACGTGAGAAAAAACAGAGATTTATTTAACACATCAAACACTGACACATTCAAACAAATAACCACTCAAGATCCGTTCTTTCATCTCACTTTAAACAAGATGGCAACAAATGATAAAGAGTGCACCAGTAATGATACTGACTTTCATTCAAAGGAACAAACTTATGATAATCACTTCTTTGATAATATGCATCTTCAGGTATCACAAGAGATACACGAGGGAGAACAACTAACACCGATGTTGATTGTTTATCGTGATCATGATAACACCATTCCATATCATCAATACCAATTAAACAACGAAGTTGAAAGTGTTCCAACTGATGTATCTTCTGTCATACCTGGTGAAATATCTGTGATTACTATTCTAGATGATTTGAGGTCGCAACTTGAGGGCCACATTAAAACTAATGAGGAACAAAGCTTTGCTAATGATTCCTTAAAAGCTGAGCTTGAGAGATACAAAACACAGGTTCAAAATCTAGAACAAAGTAAGGTTAAAAAGGATTTAGAACAACTGGTTTTTGAACGTAACAAACGAAATGCTGACCTTGAAGAGACCTTAGTTCAAGCTGAAGTTAGTAGAACTAAGATGTTAGAAAGGATGAAAGACCCGTTGTGCAAAGTGTCATCTAAGCCTATAAATTATGCTAAGTTAAATAGTCTGTATGATGCCTTTGTGCCTCAAAAGCAGTTGTCTAGAGAACAGGTTTATTGGTTACCAGCTAATGAAGTTGCTAGTTATAATTGTAACCAGTCTAAACCTGTAACTAACTTTGTTCGTACTCGTCCAGCCAAGAGTCAAGTTAACACTCAGTTAAAAATGTTAAAAGCATGTTTTCCAGAGTTTGATAAGGTGTCAAAGACCGGAACGACACCCTCAATATAATAACAAATGGGAGTAGTCGTTTTAAACATACCAAATAAGTGCTTTGTAGAAGAAAAAATTCCTTTTTATAAAAAACTCAAAACGCTGTTAAAGTATAGAATATAATAATTTTCAAAGAAGTATCGTGAATACATAACATCTTTGAGAAGCTGGACAAAGAGTATGAATCCAATGTGTTATTAATAAGCAAGAGAAATTGGAAATAGAGAATAAAAAATCTCTCTGAATTCAAAATGAGTGTTTGCTACTGAATCTGTGTCTAAATGATATTTTGTTCTGTTGGCTTTACTTTCAATATTTGTTGTACCTATTAGCGTTGACCTCGAGCGGAGATCTAATTGGCGTTGAGGGACACTCTAGAAATCTAAGAACTTTAGATGCTGAGATTTTAAAGGTGAAACAACTACTTTTTGAAAAAGAAAACGATGTTCTTTCAATTGAAACAAATATCAAGAACAGCGAGCTTAAATTTCAAAAGTACAAAAATGTTTTGAAATTCCACATGTTTGTAAGAAATTCCTAGCTCACATGAACTTTAAGTATTTTTGGAACATCAATAATTGTAAGATCATCTTCAAGGGAAAGATGAGTTACTCAGAATTAAAGGCTCAATCGGTAACATGAACGGAAGTTAATGCCCAACCTCAATCTGAGTACTCTAGAATATCAGCCTAGACACTGAAAACACTCTTTAAAAGAGGAACTCACTGCGTTAGATTAAGAATGATAGCCTTAGTGGAATGAAACCTTGTCCATTAAAACGTTATCAAGATTTGTAATCAGTCTAATACAGAAAGTAATATTAATTGAGTAGTAGAGCAGTTGTCCTGCGAAACCCAAAAGTACTTGCACTGGCTTGTATGCTATGACGCCCAAGTATTCCCTCTTAGAAAAGAACAATAAGGAAGCGGGACTCTAAACGAATTAGCTCGAAAAGATCTTGTGCGAGGTTTACCAAAGTTGAAGTACGAAAAGGAACACTTATGTCCTTCATGTCAACTTGGCAAGAGTAATAAGTCATCTCATCCACTTAAAACAGTCAATACCAATACTGAAGTTCTCAACACCCTTCACATAGACTTATGCGGGCCAATGAGAGTTAAGAGTATAAATAGGAAGAAGTATATTCTAGTGATTGTTAATGATTACACCAAATTCGGTTGGGTCAGATTCTTAAGAACAAAGGATGAAACTCCTGAAGTGATTAAGAAATTCATCATATTAACGCAACGTGCCTTAAATGCAACTGTTCGTTACTTGAGAACAGACAATGGAACAGAGTTTGTCAACAAAACACTCACTGAATTCTGTAAGAGTGTTGGAATTACCCACAATACAAGTGTACCTCAGAATCCACAACAGAACGGCGTTGTCGAAAGACGGAACCGAACTCTTATTAAAGCTGCTTGTACAATGCTTATCTTTGCAAAAGCTCCAATGTTCCTTTGGGCTGAAGCTATGGCCACTGCGTGTTATACACTTAACCGATCTCTTATTCATACACTACACAGGAAGATCTACTATGAACTACTTAAGGGTAAGAAACCTAAAGTGAAATACTTCTGGGTATTTGGATCATTATGTTATCCTACAAATGACTATGATGATCTTGGAAAGCTGAAGGCTAAAGCAGACATTGGTATTTTATTGGCTATGCACCTACCAAGAAGGCGTACCGAATCTACAACAAGAGAACCTGTAAAATCCAAGAGACTGTTCATGTCACGTTTGATGAGCTCACTGAAGAAATGACTTATGTACAACCTAGTACAAGACTCAGACCTAATTCAATGACTTTTGTACAACCTAGTACAGGACTCGGACCTAACTCAATGGCTCATAGACAAAATGGTGCAGGACCCGAGATTAATAATTTACAGTCAGGACAAATTGGTTCTGGGCTTATAACTACTCCAACAACACCCAGTGTTCCTCCTACAAAGAAACAATTATCTGAACTATTCCAACCTTTGTTTGATGAAGATGAAGAATTTCCACCAGAAGTTCATCCACATTTGGTTAATGTTGCTCCTCCTCGTGCACCCGAGATTGCACATGATTCACATTCTTCGACAACGGTCACAAAAGATGCTCCCGCAACAACTACCATCACTTCACCTTCACAAACATATCCTCCAGACACTAGTGTTAATGGACCTGAGCATACCTTTACTGCATCTAGCAGTGAATCATTCGAAAATTCTATCACTAATGAATTTGATTCAGAAGCATCATCTTTCGGCACTGTCAATGTAAATCCTAATCAACAGAACAACCCACCTATAATACATGAGCAAAAGTGGACTAAGGACCATCCGTTAGAGAATGTGATTAGAGATCTAAATTGACCAGTATCCACAAGACGCCAACTCAAAACTGATGTTATGTGGTGTTTCTTTAATGAGTTTCTAGAGAACGTCAAACCAAAGAACTTTAAAGAAGCGGTATAGTATCCTTGCTGGATTGATGCCATGCAAGAAGAAATTCATGAGTTTGAATGCCTAGCAGTATGGGAACTTGTGCCTGCTCCATCTCATTCATTAGTCATAGGACTCAAGTGGGTCTACAAGATCAAGCTAGATAAATATGGAGAGGTATTAAAGAACAAAGCTTGGTTAGTGGCAAAAGGTTATTGTCAGGAAGAAGGAATTGATTTTGAGGAATCCTTTACACCGGTTGCTAGACTTGAAGCTATCAGACTATTTATTGCTACTACAGCTAGCCAGAATATGATGATTTTTTAGATGGATGTGAAAACAGCCTTTCTGAATGGCGAGCTGAATGAAGTTGTCTATGTTAGTCAACCTGAAGGATTTATAGACCTAGATCAACCAACTCATGTGTACAGACTAAAGAAAGCTCTTTATGGGTTGAAACAGGCTCCACGTGCTTGGTATGATAAGTTATCCAGGTTCCTCATGTCTACCGGATTCTCCAAAGGAGTTATCGATCCTATGCTCTTCACAAGGAAAACAGGCAAACACATCTTACTTGTTCAAATCTATGTAGATGATATTATTTTTGCCTCCACTAATCCTAAGTCTTGTGAAACTTTTGCTAAAGAAATGAGTTTCACTTTTAAGATGTCGATGATGGGACAAATGTCATTCTTTTTAGGACTACAAGTTTCTCAAAATCCCAGAGGCATCTTCATTAATAAAAGTAAATATGCTCTTGAGATTTTAAAGAAATATGGACTTGACTCTAGCGCATCAGTTGATACTCCCATGGTGGAGAAAATGAAATTGGATGAAGATAGACAAGGGAAATTAGTTGATCCTACACGTTTTCATGGAATGGTCGGCTCCCTGATGTATCTATCTGCTAGTAGACCTGATATTATTTTTGTTGTGTGCATGTGTGCCCGATATCAGGCAAAGCCTACCGAAAAAACACTTACATGCTATTAAACGGATCTTTCAATACCTTAAAGGAACCATTCACATGGGTCTGTGGTATCTTAAGGACTCCGATTTTGCACTAAGAGCTTTTGCAGATGCATATTATGTAGGTTGTCAAGATACCAGACGAAGTACATTTGGTTCCGCTTAGTTTCTTAGAGATAAGCTTGTCAGTTGGTCTTTAAAGAAACAGAAGAGCATGGCTATCTCAACTACAGAGGCAGCATATATAGCTTTGTCTGGATGTTGTGCCCAAATCCTTTGGATACGTTCAAAGCTTTCTGACTATGGCTTTACATTTAACAAGATTCCTCTGTATTGTGATAACCAAAGTGCTATCGCGTAATGCTGTAATAATGTGCAACATTCAAGATTCAAGCACATTGATATCCGACACCACTTCATCAAAGAGCAAGTGGAAAACAGGGTTGTAGAGGTGTACTTTATAGAAACAAAATATCAACTGGTAGACATATTCACCAAAGCATTACCAAGGGAACGCTTCGAATTGATACTCCCACTGCTTGGTATGAAACAATTGTCTCCAGAAACTCTTAAGGAACTACAAGAGTCCGCCAATGAGTAACGAGGGTATCTCAGTTTTGTATACTTTGTATATATGTATAAAAAATAATGTAAAATGCTACTACAACTCAAACAAGGACTACAACTCTTTAAATAGAAAATGGGTCAATGTTTGAGGGGGAGAATCAGTGCTACTAACAGTCTTGCAGGAAATGTTCATAAAGGATTTTTTGCCTCATCAGTTTTTCTTACATGAGAAGTATTTAATCTATCATGTGAGAAAAACTGTTGCTGATTCTGTTGCTGAACGATTGGAATGAACCACAGGTTACTTCTTCAGACAGACTGATTTATCACTCTAGTCTACATATATTTCAGGTCTTGTTTCAATATTTATTGAAAATATGTGCGTTAAAGTAATATATCTATATATTCATTGATTGATGGAGAGCTTAAATTTATTTTAAGTCCATTGTTGATCAAAACCATACAAAAGTTACATACTTTTGACCAGGGGAGAAAATGTGACTTAAAATTTACTGATAACTAATGATTTGATTGTTTATATGAGATAGCTTGAACCTTGCATGTGCAAAAACAACTTTCGAATATCGATGCACATGTAAAGAGGGAGCAAAAAGATTAATATATTCTAAAATGTCAAGATACCAAAACTTTTGTGTTATACACAAATATCTTGATAATATACAAAGAATCTTTGCTTCATGATCTTGGTTTCATATATGTGATTGGATAGCGGAAATTGCATGGGAATGTATCATCTCATATCCCTCAGGATATTTTCTAAAATTTGATAGTGCTGTTGAGTGTTGATCTGTTAAATGGTTTTCAGCAGGTTAAGCTTCTCAGTTCCTATCGTTTTTTTAAGAACCATCAAAGCATTTTCCATCAAATGATTTTTAAGGCGATTTGACAAGGGTTAATGCTAAGTTTTGACCAAAGTTAGGTAGTCTTCTGCAAAACTTTCATTCTGTTCAAATGATTTCATCACACTTCGACTGTTTTTCATTTTTTTTGCTATAGACTTCTACGGTACTTAATTGTATTAATAGGTCGACCCTATGTTTGTAAATGAGCCTAATGAATCATCTGGACATAGGTTATGCTGAACACGAATTATACGGTATAGTCAACAGATAGTAACTGTTCTGACTCACTCTTTACCATTCTAGTAGTAGCAATGCTATTAGTGTGTTAGTCTACGAACATCTGGTCTAGAGAACAACAAGCATACGGGAATCTGATACTTCGGTATTGGAGGACTTAAAGGCTTTGAGCTGGAAAACCTATCAAGGAGGTTCTTTTAATGAATCTACTTGATCACAGGTGCAGTACTCATACTGTAATCATCGATCCTCATGGAATCGGAGGTTATTGCAACCGACAAGATTGAGTATCTTCATTTATACTCGGTCCCTTCAAAATATAAAACCCTCAATGTGTTTAAAAATGTTTTTCTAAGAACACATTAAGTGGATTTTCATATAAATGTTTTTGTTGGTGATCAATTTTTGGAATTAGGACAAACGACTCAAGGAATCGATGTAAACCACAAGCTCATACTCAAAGACTCAAAGATATCAAGAAAGCTAAATACTTAAAGCTTCCGCACCTCTGAAATCAAAGTCTTCTTCAAAATGTTAAAAAAATGAAGAATTAAAGAAGAAATACTTAAAAGCTTTCAAGATTACAACAAGTTTGAGCATGTCGGTCCAAATTTCAGCAAATGGCAAATTAAAGTAAAGACCACATGAAGTTCATGGAATCAAATATCAGAATCAAGTTATCAAGTCATGATGAAACAAGCTTTGAAGATTAAAGTCAAAGTGCAGATTGCTACAGCAAGCACAGAATATCAAGGGAGGATTACAAGGACTACGAGCTGAAGAAATCTACATTGAATGCTACAACTCAATTTTTGCAAAGCAAGAGTGACCTCCCTTAGGGGAGATTGTTAGAAACAAAGAAGTCTCGGTCACTAGTAGTTATTTAGCATTTACTAGCTCCTTAATTAATGATGTTTAATGTAATCGGGCCGACAAAGAAAAAGCCTAAAAATCCCATCCAAAGGCCCATATGGCCGGCCCCTTTGAGGGTTATAAATACCCTTCACATGTCAAGGTTTACGGTATGTGATGATCTCTGTAAACACAAAACTTATATCTCTTGTAAGTTTAATCATCCTTCATTAATTTTCTTTCCAGTTTTTATCTTGATCTTTAAACCTCAATCTTTCTTGTGAGATGAATAGTTATTGGAACCATCATCTTTGGTGAGTGTAGGCATGGATACGCCGTATCGTCCTTGATGGATACGGCGTATTGGTAGTCAGAATAGTAAATCTTCAAAATATCTTCATTTAAGCTACAGAATTCACGCCTTTTGCTAATATTCACCAAGTACTCTGTAATTACTGCAATTCTCAGATATAAATGATTAAGTAACAATTCTTTGCAATAATTATATAAAATGGGTTAAATACATGGGAGAAATGATGCTATAAAATAGACGTTATTTGATGTCATCAATGTGGCTCTAGACATTAAACATACTGGAGAAGAAGCCGCCATCTCGGAAATAGAGATAGTAAAGAGATTTGAATCTCGACAACCCGTAAGGAAATCATCTCCCTCTAAGTTCCGAACATAACACGTGTTTGAACAAAAGGCTACTTCCAAATCTCCATCACAGAATTGTCCAACCAAAAACAGATTGTGCCCAAGGCCTTCAACGTATATATACATGACAAATTATGAGATTGCCTTGAACACAATCACTATAGCCTGTGATTGCAGCAAAGTGATCATTCCCAAAGCGGACTGTTCCCATGAATTTCTCAATGAAATTTCTTAGCAGTTGAAGATTGCCAGTCATATGCTTTGAGCATCCGCTATCAACAATCTACAAAACAAGTTGGATCACCTACATCACACAAAATAAATGCAGATGGAAGAGTGGTCAGTTTAACTACCCATTTTTGAGTAGTAACTGGTGTTCTAGTCTTAGGTCTAACACCAGTTTTACTCTTTGTTACACTTGATTGTGATTGAGCAGATTTGCTTTTGGGTGTCGAATTAAAACCTTGTTTATATTCAAACCACTTTTGCCACTCTTTGCTTGTTGCAATTTTGTTGTTCACGCAACTGCTTAGTGTCCTTGTTTTACTAGAATTAAAAGATGGTGTTATCGCACTAGAGACCTTACTTGTTTCTGTTGGGGTTTTAGCAACACTTAACCTAGATTTAGTAACTACAAAAGTAGCTCCTAGATTCTTAGATTGCACTGCTAAAGGGGATATGAATAAGGCTCTCTTAACACTATACTTCCTAGACAAAGGATGACGAGCAACACACTTTTCATGAGAATTCAAAAACACATCATTACCACAAGAAATACACACAAAATTAGAACCGTCATTGACAACACTTACACATGATTTTACAGTCTTAGAACTGGATATACATGCATTTGTTTGACAAATATTTGAAGTCTTTGTGTCACATTTATTAGAATCTAAGCAATCACTATTCAATGTCTTCCACACATATGTAGATGAGCTCTTAGTGTTCTTCAAGATAGTATTCTTTGATTTATTGTCCTTAGACGTTGATCTTCTAAGACTATGTGAACTTCCTACACCTGTAGAATTAGAAACATTTGTATTATCCTTTTAATCTGGTGTTTTCGTGTCTTGCTTGTTTATCTTATACATGCCTCTTGTAATGACATTCGTATTATGTTTTTGACATTGCTCGGGTTTGGGTGTATACTGTGAAGTGACTTGTTTTGACCTATTTGAGTTAACCTTAGTGTTTGACATGTGCATAGCCTTGTCTGCTATATTTTTGTTAAATGGTGTAACACATACACATTTTCCTAAGGTCTCAGATGAATCAAACTTAGTTTTCACATTCTTCTCTTTCTCGATTGTCTTAAGCTTACTCTTAAGCTAAGAAATGGTCATCAAAAGATCTTGATTCTTAGCAAGCACATCACCATAAGCATAGGTCTTTTGATCAACACATTGAATCAATTCATCAACTTCTTTTTTATGCTGAGCCCGTGTTACTTTGATGGAATTAAAAAGCTTTTGAAATTCAAGTTTAATGTTTTCTTGTTCGTGAACAACCGACTCAACTTGACTTTTTAATAACACATTCTCAGAAATCAAAGTTGACAATTTTGACTTCCAAGGGACATCACAAGGCATTTTCTCCTTTTGATGTTGTAATTTTAGTTCAAAATCAATACTCTGAGCTTGTGATCGATGAAAATCGTTTTCAAGAATTTTGATTATGTTGAGCAAATTGGCTTGGATTTCCATGGAATCACTTAAACTTTTCTCAAGTTCATCTTTTAACAAGTCATGTTTTTGTTGTGCAGCCGAGAGCAACACACAATTTTAGATTTCACTTGTCAAGGACACATCCAAAAGTCGATCAATCTCATTTTGTAAAAGAATTTATGTTGGAGATTTTTCATTAACTTTTTGTTTTATTGACTCAAAAATATTTAACATTTCCTGCACTTCCTTAATGAGTTCTTCTTTGATATCTTTCAAATTCTTGTATAAAGATCTTCACATCGGAATCACATCGGTTTTATAAAACTCCCTTAATTCATTTTGACTATCAGACAGCCATCTACGTTCTGCGTCTTGCAAAAGAGTTTTATTAATCCTGGTGTGTAACCTAGTAATTGCATCACCAAGTGTATCAATCATTTTTAACACTCTACCTTCTTTTGGCATTTTTAAAACTGGTGCTTCCGATGGAACATCATTAGGCTCAGAACTATTATTGGAGGTAGAAGGAATTGAAAAATGTGTTTGTTTAGCAAAAAAATTCTTGTTGAGGAACAAATCTTTCATAAAGCGCATATATTTTGTCATAGTTAATTTGAACCATTTTGTTTCTCATTTTGATTCGACTTTCTTTCGCATCCTCTAAAGTTTCCTCTGAATCAGGTGAATCAATATTTAATTTATCACAATGAAGCAGATTGCCATCATACATTTTAGGTTGTGCTACAATGGCCTTTTTGAGATGTTCGGGATTATGATAACCCAACCCAACTTTAAGAAAAGGATCATAAACTTTATTTGGTTTCTTTCCAAGCATGTGAATCGTTTGAAGTGACTGACCTATTTTATAAACAATTCGATCATGAGAACTTAGTTTCTCTTCGAGATCTACAATATCTTCAAGAGATCAATTTTCGCGTTCTTGAAAAACCTTTTTAGCTAACTGAGTTTCATGTTGAATCATTAGCTTTTCATTTTCAATTTTGAAACAATCACTTTGAATTTGATCTTTTTTCTTTTAAAAGTCGGTCAATTGTGTCTTTATCATTCCTTAACTCACGTTCCAAATCGTCACATGTTTCTTTATATTTTGAACATTGAACTGTTTGTGACTCAAATGTTTTGACCCAATCCTTAAACGTCTCAAGCTCCTGTTGTAGCAAATCTTTTTGCCTTTTAAGGTCATTATTCAAACGTTTTTTTTTTCAGCTTCACGTTGAACATTATATGCTAGCATTTGTATTTCATGATATTCTTCATGAGCAATTGAATCATGTTTAGATCTACCACCATTATTGGCCACATACGGATCGTCAAATATGATACTAGAATCAATTTGATCATCATCCATTGTTTGAATAATAGTTTTACGTTTTCTATGACTTACTTGTTCATGTGCCTTGGATGAATCATTTACCTGACTTATAGCCGTTTCATCATATGATGGTACAGTGTCAGTATTTTTAACACCCCCAAATTTACATGCAGCGGAACCAACAATTTGGGTGTTAAATAAAAGTACAATAGTCGCAAGAAATAAAGAACGACTCAAAGAGACGTTTTAAAACAAACAACTATTCCATTCCATTCATTCAGAGTTCAAAACCGTAGTCCCAAGAGATCGTTACCATATATCATAACATTTGAGCCTTGGATGTAGAATCAGATTTACCTAGATATATATGTGTGTCTTGAATGAGAAGATATATGTGTCTCATTGTAACTAGGGACTGTTTTTGATTGTGATGGCGGGTAAAGATTATTCGAATGTGTGTGAAAACAGATTATCCTATGGAACACTTAGCTAGATGTGTCTTAGAAGAATCAAATACTCAAATTACGTCTACGCTACATCTAAACCTCCTGACGACTCTCATGGCCAGACACCACCACCACAACATACACTCATAATACACATCCTTGCCCGCAACGCGCGTCTCTAAAAACCTCTCGACTATGTCTCCCTATCTCATCTCCGCAAAGCCAAGAATCGTATACTATGAACCGCCTATCCCCTGTCAAACCTAGCCACGTTTCTTCTTTTTTCTTTTAAAACAAAAAACATATTCCACTTCATTCATTTCAGAGTTCAATAACCGTAGCCCAAAGAGATCGTTTACACAATATTTCATAACATTAGGAATATAATACAAACTAAAATTGCGTTTTTTTAAATTTAAGGAATGATTTTTAAAATAAATGCATAAAAGTGTAGCGCGAGGAATTCCCTCATCTGTATTGCCTCCAAGTACCGGACTTCATTACCTCTGAGAATTGTAAACTATGCTAATGATCGAGAAGGTCATCAGAAGGTTTGGTGAATTCATAGGTTATACGAGTAATAAACAGTTTTGAATAAGGGTTTAGTTTTTCTTTGAACACAAAGCAATTTATAATATTCACTAAGCTTCTTAATACTTTGTTGTACCAGACAAGCTAATAATCCAACAGGTTGCATTGGAGCTCGCGAAACGATCCTCTAGCACGTAATTTCCATAAAACAATTAATAATAATCCAATGAATGCCCAGGCTAGGTATTTCGTCAGAGTACCTACTCAAATCTCTTACAATATGTCCATACATTGGTGAGTGTTCTCACTTTCCGGATTTCAAACTTCCAAAAACCGTTACGGGTTGTCAAGCCCATAGCGCTATTAATTCGTAATGAGCGGTGCCATCATAGCAGTGACGGCTCAAGATTAGGTTCTTATGACGAAAAGGTACTCAAGCAACAATATATTAATATAAGGTGTAGCCAAGCATAAGAAGAAAACTTACTAGTAGTTCGTTTTTATAATAACTCAGCATTGCATCTCCATCGCGGGGGTGGGTTTTAAGAAATTTATTTTAAAAAGAAGCGCAGGATAATGAAATCTCACCGTTAAGTCAAATAAGCGGAATGAGGACTCGAGAAGCTGATTAGATTGATCGAGAGAGACCTCACAATCACGACAACCTTATAGGAGCTCTTAGTTTAGTTGACTGCGATTTGTAAAATATAAAATGTTATAAAAAACAATACGTAAGAGAATAAGAGAATTTAAACAAGTATAGGATTTGTTTACATAGATTATGCGTGGCGTGTTTGCACAAATGATTAAACTAAAGTGGTTATATTCACAATTTATGATTAATAACCGGCGTTTTACAAGTGTAAATAAACATATACTAAGTTTTACATATTAATTTTTATCTTGTTATCAAAATTGTGTACTTTATATGTTCTTAGAAAAGACGTAAATTTCCAGTTTCTGATTTGACCAGTTTTTAAGAAGACATAATTATTAATCCGTAAGGGCTATGAATATGAGGTTTTCGCCCATGGAAAGCTATTTGAATCTAGTTTCCAGAACATTAACCAAATCAATCTAAACTTTTACCAATCAATGGAAATTGCTATTTTAATGACAGACTACCAAAACAGAATGTTAGCCAAAATATACACTTTTACGAAAATGACCATAAAATAAAATCTATAAGAGCAATCAATGTGAGGCCAAGTGCTGGAGCTTCCCTATGATGTCTATTATAAGTCCAGGTTTTAAAAACTAAACATTTAGTTCAATAATCTGTAGAAAAACACGTATCCTAATTGAAGGTTCAGATTTGACCTAGTCTCGTATTTTGGCCATATCTCACTCATCCGGAACAATTGGTTGACCATCCAACTATCCCATAGAGATGAGACATATATCTATCTACCTATGCAATTTAATCACAGACCCCAAGAAATATATTTAGAGCTATGATACGTTTTTGCTACTGCCTCAAAACTGTCCTCATGAATCACTTAGAAACCAAACCAATACTCATCTAAAACACCAATCATGATCATACAATGCCACTATACATCATTTTAACATATCCCATATACAATAACATGACTTTTATATATCAAAACATAATTTAATGGATCCATACCATGCATGTTTATAAAAGTTAAAATCAAGAACACGCATAACCAAAAATTAGGTCATAATTAAAATAGAGAATAAGAAGCTCACAATGTTTTGAAATAGATGATCAAGATTAAGAAAATCTCTTCTCCTTGGACTCTAGGGCTGCCGAATTCAAGACCCAACAAACACAACCCAAAATCGATTTTTACTCTTCAAATCTTGCAATAACCTTTACCAATAAACTCTAAAACCTTTATCACCAACAAATCTTTTTAAAAACTTCACAAATCAAGATCTTCAACTTTTTATATCTTCTTAGATCACATGCATGGTGGTTATATAAAGATGGATTATTGTTTATTTGATGTAGGATTATAGGTTTTATGTAGATGGAAGTGGATTTGATTGGAGTAGAAAATGGTGGTGGAGTGTTGATGGTGTTTGTATTGAACAGAGAAAAAGGAGAGGGAGAGAAACAGATATTGAGTGTGTGTGTGTATAAAAGAAATCGGTGTGTTTGTGTAGGTATAAATAGGGATAGAGTTGGTTTGATTGGGCTTGGGTTTTTGGCCTAATAATATTGAAGGAGAACAATGATTATGTTTGGTTTTTATAAAAAAATTAAATATGAGTGTTTTTATTTACCATAAATATGTATTTGAAATTTTTAGAATTATATTACTAGTATAACTCTAAAAAAAATATATATATATTCTTTGTTTTATTTTCTTAAAACCGGTTATAGGAAGTAAACAAGGAGATTGGGCCAAAAATTTTATTAACTTGATATTTTGTAGATTTTGGGCCCAATAGGCTAGCCCGGTTTGGTAATTTTTATAAAAACACGATTTTTAGTCTCGTTTTCGGCAACCAACGGGAGAAGTTTAAAACAAAAATAAAATAAAAATTTATCAAGCTCTCGAGATTAAAATATAAATTTACGGTTTCTCGTTCATTAAAATGGATATCCATCCAAAGCACGGTACGACTCTTAATTTTCGCAAAACGCAAAATTAAAAATACGTCACATCCAGAATAGGTCAGTGATAATATATCCAACTAAAATACCTCTAATGAAATTTACGGGGCTATAATTTCGCGTTCATTAGCTTCTCGATCGATAACAGGTGACTTACGGTCCGAAACTCGCCAGAATCCAAAATTTAACCCAATTTTTGAATATATAAATTTATAAAATTAATATAGGAGTTAAAATAAGTAGTGACCTTTTATACTGGAGTTTACAGTATTTCCATCAGCTGGTTGAAGTCGAGCCATCAACATGACTGATGCAGTTAATTCATCCAATGATTCTTCACCATATGCAGTATCAAGCATGAAATCATTTTCTTCATTGCTGAGATGACTTCCAGCTTCATCCTTCATTGCTAGCAACATTTGTTCTTTGAAATACTTAGCATCATGAACTTTTGGTTTCTGACAGTCATGAGCATAATGGCCTTTCTCATTGTAATTATAGCACTGCATATTTGGTTTGCTTGGAGTAGAATCAGTTCGGTGTACACGCTGAACAATTTGATTGCTTTCATCACTTCCATTTCCGACATTAAACATTTGATTCCTATTTCTTCCCGCATTCTTGTTAGCATTTCCTCTATAGCATGCATTCTTAGTTTGTATGTCAACTCGTCCATCCTGAACCATAGCTTGATTTTTTGTGTTTGATGACATACGAAGACGATTATTAGTAGGTAAAGATAACTTTTGAGACATTGCTCTGGCTAATAACATCATAGTAATTGAAGCTTGTCCTCTTGAGAATCCCCTTGTAACTCCCCTTGATATTCGTCATCGTAATCAACAACAGATGGAGGATGTGTGACATAGTATGATTGTGGAGAATAAGAAGAATTTGTAAGAGGATGTGATGAAGAAGCATTTGAATGAGCAATAAGGGCTAACGAATCATGATTCATGGCAGCTTTCTTTGCCCTGGATGCTAGAACATGTGGTTCAAATTGTACCAACGAATCATACAACACATCATATGAGACAGCTTTGTCGGCTTGATTTTGACGAACCATGGTAACATATTTGCTCCATTCTGGTTGCAAGCAATTGAGAAACTTTGTGTTGATTGCCACTGAAATGGGACGAACATTATTACGATCCATGATGTTCACAAGTGTTGTTAACCTTTCATACACAGAGTCTAATGATTCCCCTTCTTTTGCTGCAAACTTATCAAATTCATCCATAAGCCGTGAATGTCTCACATGAGTAGTAATATCAGATCCATACATTAACCTTTTGATTCGTTCCCACATTTCTTGAGCAGTCTTACATGCATCCACTGAATTGTATATGTCATTTGGTATTGCTTGAAGAAGATAATTCATAACCCTTACATCAGCAATATATTTCTTTTTATTACCCTCAGTCATTTTGGACAATGGTTCAAGTATTTGTTCTGCAGGGCTATCAGGATTAGGAACCATTGGTCTTTGATAAGGTCCATTTTGTATTGAATTCCACATCCTTTCCCCTTCTTCAAGCTGGTTATCTAAAAACCTTCTGAATCGACTTTCCCATGGAATATAATTCCCCTTCTCAAGCATTAGAGGTCTTGCATTCGCTCCTGAATCAGCTAAGGTTTGCTGATTTGAGTTGTTTGAATTATTTGAAGCAGACATGTTGTATCAAATGATTACAAAGCAAACTTGGATCGTTTTGGAGATAAAGTATTGTAATCGTGAAATGAACGAGCAATAACAACCTTGACTTGTATTACAATGAATCCGTGAGTAATCAAAAGACTAGGTAACACTTAAACTTATATACGAAAGCTCAAGTTCCAATGATTAGAAGATACGAAACCCCTTTAACTGTGTTACGAAACCCAAATAATGAGATACGAAACCTCTGAACAGTGTACGAAACCTCAGAACTGTGTTATGAAACCTCTTCCAATGAGTTACGAAACCTTCCAAGTATGAAACCAATGTTATGAAACCTCTTGAATATGAAACTAATCTCTACGAAACCTCAGACTGTAATACGAAACCTCTTTATGAAACCTTCAGTTACTAAACTGTGATACAAAACCTCCACTGTGATACGAAACCTCGAATTTACGAAACCAAAACCAAGCTTTTGATACGAAACCTTTGATTTAAGAAACCACAATGAGTATGAAAGCTTCTACAATCTATGAAACTAAATGGTTACCGAAAGCTCAAGGATACGAAACCTCCTTTTGTAAAATCTAAATAACCACTACTTATGTAAAAATCAAGAAATCCCTTACTTTCGTAAATTCCTAGCTACGAAACCTAAAGAAAAACTATTAATCTGATTTTAAGCATTTTAGAATGATAATCTCAATGTTATCTGTTCAAATTAAAAAGTTTCTATGTTACGAAAGCTAGATTCAATTTTATGAAAGAATTCTATGTTACGAAAGCTAAAAAATGACTTACATAAACAACTTTTCCGCCTAAAAAACAGTTACCAAAACCAATTTCATGTGTACGAAAGATATCAAATCCATTTTTCATTCAATTTGAATACAAAAACACGTATTTTTCGTAAACTAGATATTAAATCTACAATTTTATGGTTACGAAAGCTAATAGTTTGCGTTCAAAGATCAAAAACACATCAAATCATAAATCTACACCATACGAAACCTATTGTTCATTCTTACAAAAGCTCAAATGATCGAATTTCTTACAATTAAGCTCGATTTGATCATGAAATACACATACTAGATCTCTCTCGACGATAGATACCACTTGTTAGATGCAATGTTTCCTAGTAGTAATCATACGAAAGCTAGTAAGAATAAAGGAGATGAGCTAGAGAGTATTTTCATCATTTTCTAAATTTTCATTTCAAAGGGGAAAATAGAAATGGAAGAGAGAAGTGAGATTACAAACTACAAGACATGTATAAATACTCCTCCAAGATGAGTATTTATACTTATTACTTATCCTATTCTATTTTCCTAAACTTAGTCAAACCTTGGTCAACTTTACTTTACTATGACCAAGATTGACTTTATTACATCATAACTACTAATAAAACTATAAACTAAACTAAGACCAATCCATAATAATAATTAACACTTTTATCGTTCCTAACAAGATAAATCACCTTCCACATATCCCGACACTCATAAGCATCTTTTGTCAAAAACAAAGTGAATTTCGTAATGAAATGCGTCTCATTCTCAAACACATCCTTACAACCTATAACAACCTCGCCACCAAAGCACGATGATGCAAGTAGTAGGATTATACTTTTAAGCTTAGTTTTCTAGAAGTCTCTTTTAGAGAATCAAATTGCATTCTAGTTTTAGTGAATCATATTACATCATATATACATTTTAGTATTTATGACTTCATCGAAAGACGAAGTATATATTGCACTAATTTTTTTATAGGTTCAAACATTCAATTTAGTGTGTATGGCATTCTTGCCTACGGACAAATTTTTTGCATTTTTCATATCACTTTCTTAGGTCCTCTCATATACACGGTGCAGTATATGACATACTTGTCTCCGAACAATGTTTACAATTATTAATTTTCTTTTGTAGGTTCAAGCATATTCACTTTGTGGTATATGGCTTACTCATCCAAGGATGAAGTTTGCACCATTCATTTTTCTTTTTGTAGGTTACCCATTTTGTATAGTTTTTGCAAAGAATTGTTACTTAATCGTTTATATTTGAGAATTGCAGTAATTATGGAGTAATTGGTAAAAGATAGCAAAAGGCGCGCATTCTGGAGCTTAAATGAAGATATTTTGAAGATTACTATTCTAAAGACCAATATGCCGTATCCATCAAGAAAGATACGGCGTATCCGTGCTTGCACTCACCAAAGACCATAGAGGAATAAGCCCAATACGCCGTATCCAAAGAGACTCAATACGCCGTATTCAAGATATAGTATTTGAATATTCTGGAAGATATCAAGCGTGGTCTCTACTCCAAAAAATCCCAATACGTCGTATCCAACACTTGGATACACCGTATCCAACCAACTTCCAGACCTTATAAATAGAAAACTCAAAAATGAGTTTTCAGTGTGCTAAATCATATTCTCGATACCTAAACCATAAAAGTCAATTTTCAGAGGAGAAAAAGAGCAGAAGAGGTCGAGCAACATTATCAAATCCATAGAAGACATCGTGTAATTCCATAAACTTTAGTAATCGTTTAGTTTTTGGTATCATTCTTTAACTCGGTTAGTTTACCTTGGCTAAATAATTGCTTTTGTATTTATTATGACGTTTGAAGGCTAATACCTTTAGGTATTAGCCATTATTATGAAGATTTAAAAGTTTGGTATTTGTTTATCTCGATTTCTTGATTTATCGTTGGTTTTTGTTTATCAATTTATACTTGTTTACGCGCTTTTGTATGCGACCTATCATTCAACTGGATCTAGTGATACGGACCAAGTAGATCTAGAGTCTGGGATAGCTCTCCATATAGTAATTTATACATCTAGAATAATAGGATCACAAATATTGTCCTTCTAAGTCTGTGTCTAGGATACGCTTCGGGCTTAACTAGTTAATTGGATATTGCCAATGGTTTATTGATCGTGTTGACTAGCAGGTGAACCTAGATAATTCAACAAATAACGTTCTGATTCCATTGGATAGTTGGACAAGTGGACTACTAGTGTATAAATTGCCATTAAGCGGTAAGTGGGTAAAGTCTCTATGAGCTAGGGTTTAACAAGATCACCATTGCTTTAATCCCTAAGATAGATTATAATCAGCAAATAAGGATGCTTTATGCGGATACTTTAATTGTGACAAAATTAATGTGTCTAGGTCTTAGGATGATGTAACGCCTAAGTCTTAAGAATGATATGCCACCTCGAGAGAAGAAATCATTGCACTTAATAAACAAACCAACTTTCTAATCAGATTAATAATGGTTAATACAGTTTTCTTATATTTGGCTCGACCGCTCTTTTATCTTTTGTTAATTAGCTTGCGTGGGTTAAAGTGCCTTGAATTGATTGTAGTCACCAACCAAACTGTGCCAGTCTCTCAGGCTGAAAACCCCTTTTTCCCGTTAGAATTAGGATTTAGACTGACATAGGTTTAGAATATGATAGAATTAACATAGATTAGATAACCAAGATATTAATTAAATTGATAGATTTAACCTCGCTTCAAGTGTTCGACACCCTACTTACCACGAAACTACTACCGATCGGGTACACTGCCCGTTAAAGTGTTGTTTTTTGTTTAGTCGGCAAAATATAAATTTAAAATATGAATTAATAAAATATACACCGCACAACGACACATCAAGTTTTTGGCGCCGCTGCCGGGGAGTGAAAATTAATCTTGATTTTTATTTGATATTTTGGTTTTTAACATTAGATTAGATCTAACCCTTAGGATTAGTGTAATTTAGATTAGTGTATATTCTTGTATATTTTGTAAATTTTGTATATTTGTCTTTAATTGTTTGCTTGTATATTTGTGTTTAATTGTTTGCTTGTAGATTAGATCTAACCCGTAAGATTAGTGTAATTTAGATTAGTGTATATCCTTGTATATTCTGTAATATTTTGTATATTTGTCTTTAATTTTTTGCTTGTATATTTGTGTGTTTTTGTTTGTTTGCGTATTTAATTGTTTTTCTTAAATACACTGTTCTGGTCGACAGTTGAATACGGTGCATCTACTTCTATAAGATACGACATATCCAGCTTTCTGTCCAATACATTGTATTCATCCCAACAGATTAATACAGCATATCCACTTCCATTAGATACGGCGTATCGATCATCTGATAAAATTCTTTTCTATTCTCGAACTTAAAGCCCAAATTTTTTATATATACCTTTCTCCGCTAGTTCTACTGATAATTTTCTGGATATTTTTCAGTAAGAATGACAAAGGTTATCAAAGGAGAGTTCAAGAAAATTAAGGACGTTAAGGTCGAAGATGTTTCAATCACTTGCGATACACCACTTGAAGTTTTCAACAAGGAAGTCAGTCGATTAAGCGGAATGGATAATGATTTATTCACATATGAAGTTGAAGTTACTAACATCCCATGTAACTCGAAAATAGATGTTGATTCAGAGCATGAAGCTGATAACGACATGGGGTATGATCCGTCTGATGTTGCATTTATTGAATGGTTGGCATCAAAAAATTTCAACTATAAGACAATGGATCATTATACTATGAAAGCATTATGTATTTACTGGATCATAAGAGATGATGAGGTAGAGCTCACTGACGAGGAATCTTCTGATGATGAAGATGAAATTGATGAAGTCTTTATAATCAACACTAATATATTTAACTACGAGACACCTCTCTGTTCAGCATTCAACAAATTTAATTACCTTCTCAAAGTAGATACAGACTTACTTACGAAGGATATTATGGGGTTTAAGACCTATAAAGATTACAAAGAAGACTGGATCTACGAATGGAATAAAGATGTACCATGGGTGTACGACAAGCCGTGGCTTGATAATGGAACATGGAAAAAGCCAACACCAGTCAAACATACGTGCAAGCCTTTCAAATATAAGACTGGATGTTCGGAATGGCCAACCTGTAGTTGGAGAGATGATGGATACTGTAATGGAGGAAACTTACCCGGAACTTACATTATTGGAAACCAACTCCATTATCGGGATTACGAATAGTATGAAGCTTTGGAAGATTGTGAATTAAAAAACGAGGCTTTAAGAAACAAAGCTATAATGGAAGGATTTATCAAGGATGATGATGATGAGTCGCGTTCCGAACAAATGAAACAATGGAACATATATGCAAACTATGATGATGCTTATGAGATAAATCATGAGAGAGAAGAATTATGTAAAGTTCGTAAGTCGCCGATATGCAATGTAAGGAGATATATGATGATCAAATATTTGTTTAATAATGATGATGAGTATGTTGCTATAAAAGAAGACGAATATGACAATCTTGCTATCACAAGAAAAGAGGCATGTTTACTTGTCCTATTTTTCACATTAAAATGCTTAAAATATGCTCAAATTTAAAAAAAAATCAAGCATACTTTTGTGAAATTACTTGATACATAACCTGCACATAATAACCCTTGTTAGATATTATGAGGATTTAACCTTTCTATTTCCAAAATGTTTACCCAAATTCCATAAAATATGAGTGTGTCGGTGATGTTGTAGACTTTAGAACTTGGCTTGGTATATCACTCGAGACCACAGTGATGAGTACTATGGATTTAGATGGAGTAACTTGTTTAAATTGGTAAATTTTAGGATTACACCCAAATCGTCTTTACATGTTGCTTATTAACTAACTATACTGGTTAGTTAACCTTCCTATTTAAACCATTTTCCACTTTCATCTTTAGAGTGATGATCCATTAGAAC
>BQNB010097120.1:0-25464 GCA_026074375.1 Tanacetum coccineum | reverse complement strand
GTGGTCATCATTTTGGAGTCATTACTATAAAGATTTGGATGCATTACATTTTGAGAATATTTGTTATGTCTTAAAATCTTTACTTTTCATGGATGAACTATTTAAGCTTCGGCTATTGTAACAAACAAGTCTATTTAATCCAATGTATCAATTTTAAACGACTCATATAGAGGTCGTTCTCATATCTCGTGCTATTGATCTATGAAGTAACACTCTCTAACCCATATTCTGCTGCGACCCATTTTGGGGGTGTTACATTGGTTTTCAGAAACACATATTCAATCCGTTTCCAAAACAATTTAACCAATTCCTGCAATTAATAAAACAATACACTTGCACGACAATTATGCTAACTAACATACAAGCTAACATGCAATTCAATCCAACTAAAAACTAAAACACCAAGCAGACGACCCATATCGCTCTTGGATCATACCAAATCTCTTTCCCTCTAGCTCAAGCAATGGATACCCGCAAGTAATCCACTTGACTAGGCATCAAATCAATATTACATCACATAACATATATCAATCACATAATAGTCCATGCATTTACACTAACACATAATCACAGGAAATTAAAAACTTATTTCAACACTTGCATCATTTCCATCCCAAGTTTAAAACACAATAAAAAGTGGGACTATGTAACTCAACTGAATGCTCAAACGCAGCTTCCAATTCCTATCACGCAACTATACAAATAAATAAACACGGTTACACGCGACCAAGCTAAAAGCTCTAGTCCATGTAACACACATATGATGGATATCTAAGGGTGTGATTAACCATCATGGGTCACCCCGACACCATGCCCAACCTTAACCACTTCATTAACACATTACAATAGTTAACTACAATTTGTTCAAAAATGCAGAATTTTAGTGTGACTTTACCCTCTCAAAACCCTTACTTGCTGACCTTCATAAATTATACCAAAAATCATATAAGATCATTTATGAGTTTACTAACTACCTTGTGATTCCCAACCACTCATTACAAGTGCAACTATCCCAAATAAAACCCAACATCAAAACTGTCTCAATTCGGATCTGATTGCACACTAAAATATACGACCCTAATTACCATAACTAGACACAAAATCAGAAGCTATCCTTCTAGATTTTCTTTATATACATATAGAACTTAACCAATGTAGATTGGCTAACATTAATTACACTTTTAAGTTAGGGTTTTACCCTTCTAAACATGACCTAAATCTGAACCGTATTCACTGTTTTGACAACTTTACTTGTAACCAATATTTAACCAACTTCCAAAACTCCAAATCATTCGAGGCCAGACTTTTTGAAAAATAGACTCTTTGAACTACAATTTAGGTACTTGAATCATATCAAAACACGTTTCTAACATCTAGATATCATCAGTTGAACACAACCCTAAATTCTACTCAACTCTAAATCACAATTTAAAGCGATTTAAGCCTAAACGTTTACATCAATAAGATCCTAATTAAATCCTAAAAACTCTAGCATGCTTAAAACATCCTTAATTAAAGAAGTTTTTAAAACCATAATGATCAATCATATAAATTGTTACATGATTTAAAGAAAACTAAACAACTAGGGTTAACGAACACACCTAAACCTTGATTCTTGAAATACTAAATCATCAACTGTTCTTGATAAAAAAACTTTTTTTTCTTCTTCTTGAGGGTTTCGGCGATCACAAGGGGAGAGGGAGAGAAAAAATGATTTAGGGTTTTATTGGTTTCGTATTTATACTAATAGAATCCTAATTGTAATCAAATTGTTTCCTTTTTTTTCTTTTATCCCTAACCGGCCGAACACCCCTTTATTTATATATTTTTTAATTATTAATTTACTAATTATCTTCATTACCTTAAGTTTTCATAAAAACCTAAGCTAATTTGGGTAAACCTTTTTACATAAACGCAACTTACTAAACTTTCTAAAAATAACTTTTCATTTCACATTTCACTTTCTATATTTAGAAAGTTTGCTACAAACTTCCATAATTCACTCACTTAACTTATCTCTAACATAATACATTTCTCATAAACGCTTAACATAAACTCATCCAACTATTTACGTAGCATTGAATGCAATACGCCTTTCTTTTCCATTATCACTATACGTGAACAAATGGAATACTTATCACTAAACACAAACGCACTCAAAATGAGATGATCATACACCTCAAAACGATGTCATGCACCTATTCAAACCACTTAGCACACATAAGATACACATAGCACACAAGAATCATACAGAAAGAACTCTTAGCCATTTCTAAAGGTATCACTAACCTGATTAAATCACATATGTTACAAAATACATTATGCTTATATGACCTATAATTAATTAGGTTGCATTATGGATCATTTGAGACGATTACTTTGTTGATTTTGCGATAATCACTACATTCACTAGAGGTGAGTTTATAGCCCCTCTTTCACTTGTTTTACATTTGCTTTACAAATCTCGGGGGAGAATACATGCTCGCTAAAACTTGTTTGCATATCCATTTACAATCACTTTTATATACCCTTCTACATACTCGTTTACATACTTGATTTCGTAACTCATTTATACACTTGGATACATGAACATTTACAAACTCATTACATGACTGATTACAAACTCATTTGCATATCTCATGATGAGATACAATACGTGTTTTTACTTATAGACGCACAACTTTACTTTTACTCGAATGATTATGGATTAACTTAGGTTGCATGAACTGTTAATTACTCGGAGGGTAAGCATAATTGTTATAAAATAGATCTATTAGGGATTGACAACCCCCATTCGGGTGATTAGCTCTCACTAGTTCGAGATCAAACTAATGAACTTATACCATGTCAGATCACGACTGGCTTAGAGCCTCAGGGCCTGCACAACATACTCATGAACTCTTACCGTGCCTTGAATAAAGTGGCATATTGATAAGTCTACATCGCAGTTTCATGAAACTTAAGGGTACAATCGTAATCACTCCTTATGTTGCATACTAGGCAATACATACTTTAAACATATTGAGATATTATGCTCATTATAATTATCATACCCTTTAATAAATTGCGGTTCATCTTTTTTACAAATCTTTGATCTCAACACGCATACTTATATTTTTGTGACTATCATAAGGGTTGAAATGGTCATGCATACTTTACAAATCTTTGATTTCAACATTTAAAACGCATTTTGTGTGGTTTATGTTTACACGCATTTTAAAAATCTATATATTTGAGTTTATGCGTTGCAAGTCTTGTATGGGAGGGATTGTAACATAGTAAACTTGTATATATAGTTTTTGGGATTTACATTTACATTTACAAAAATCTATGAACTCACCAACTTTATGTTGACATTTTAAGCATGTTTTTCTCAGGTGAATTAGATGCTTGGCATACTTGATGTGCATTGGAGTCTAAACAATACAAGATTACTTTTCAAATGACACATTTAGAGGTCGTTCTCTCATTGCTTGTGCAAAGGTACTCATGAAGTAACGCTCCCGGACCCTTATTCCGCTGCGACCTATTTTTGGGGTGTTACACATAAGCCCACTCATTTATACTTCTTTATTTACATTGAGAAGTATCCCAATCAATGTAAATAAGGAAATATAAACTTATGGTTCGGTGATTCACAATTTCTCTATTTAAATGAAATGGCGTCCCGATTTATTTAAATAAGGAGATTATGAATCATCATACTTATACACTTTCGACATAACACTTGAACTTGCTTAAGTCTTCAACTTTTTTATTAGTAATTTGTATAACTCTCAATACATAATAATTCTTCATTAAGCAACTTTTTTATAATTTAAACATTCACTCATTTACTTACCCCCAACTTACATACTTTCATCATTACTTATCAAAAATGCAATCTTATGCAATTATCTTAGCTTAAGCACTTCTTTAACCCATACCATCATACACATTATACATCACTTATACATATAAATAGCTTACTAGAGACCTTACATCACATAAACACATATATATTCGCAATTAACACTTCTCCAATAAGTGTTTGCAAACACCGCATTCATATTCCTTAGTCTATGGAAAAATAACATATACTACATTTCAAAATCATTCAATGTCTAAGCACTATCATTCTAATTGCCGCAATCACTTAATCTACCTTATAACTAAGGCATTTCTTTTCCGCACTACTTTATACTTACGACAAACGCATCTAGGAGTGGTTTAAGTTTAGGAAACCTATAGTGGAAACCTACTTCACTTAGACCGAAGCTCTGGTACTAAGTTGAAACACCCCTTTTCCAAATCTAAATTTTACCAAAAATTAAAAACTTTGCATAACGTAAGACCGGGAATGACCTTGTGTCATTCCCTTGTAAACTGACCAAAATCAATTACCATTCACTTCTTAAAAGTATCATTAACATAAAGTAGACTCAATTAGCTTTCCAACGATATAAAACACACTTTCTAACTCTTTACGGTTTAGTTTTTACGACAAAAACAAGATCGACAAAATTTGTCGGACCAATCCAGCTAGGCGGCTGGATGAGCAGCCGAGCGGCTGCTTATTTCTGGTCACTCAAAAACATATTTTTCGACACTTCTTTGAAAACTAACTTCTCAAACTTAACATTACACAAAACTTTCCAGAATACATTAAAACAACATATATTTTATAAATATGCATAAACTTGGTCCAAATGACCCGGGAAAGCATATTTTATGGGGTTTGCCAAACACCCAATTTGACCCGTTTACATATACATTGTCACACCCCGCCAAGGCGGAAACACGAGGCGTAACATCATGGATATCATCACAACACAATGGTGTCAACAATAGAGAATCACTAAATGCATAACTAAATATAAAAGACACAATGTGTCATGACAATACCGAAAAACAAAAGAAACCGCACGGCGTCTTGCATTAATGACAATAGGTCTCATCAATACAAAGACATAAATGACTTACGAACCTAATAAAATCAAATAGCATTCTAAAGAATCCATGCATCAAACACGAAAAAAACTCAGGAGCGAACTCCAAATGCATTCCTAACGGTCTTTCTAGCCACTGCTTTTAGCCTTAACATCCTCATGATGCTCACCTGAAAATGATGCTTCAAAAGGATCCACATAAATGTTTGTATAAGTCATAGTTTTTAAGACATATAACCAAATCTATTCAAACAACATTGATGTGATTACAAAACAAATCTAAACAACACACTGTCCCGCATCCACGTCAAACCTATCCAGCCACAGTTTCTCGCGGTCCAACTGGTCGATCGTCCACACTCAATAATATCTGGGTACTCATTAACCTTCGATCAACACAAAAATCATAGTATAATTTCAACCCTTCAGTGTTGATTTGATTGAGTAGTAAACACCACCTCTCCAACTCGAACTCACATACCACAAAACAACTGCTATTGATCACAGAATCCATAAGCGTATCCACATCACCATTCAATAACCACATAACGACTAATCACACAACTAAAAACAATTAACACTTTAGCATCACCTTCACCCCAATAAAACATAAAAAAGGGCTATGAAACTCACCTATGCTAAAGCAATTCCTAAAATCCTCGCACAAAGCAAACAACAAAATACCACGTGGTTACACGCTACTAAAGCCAAAACTTTAAGCACATGTAACAATCATATAAGGATGTCTAATATCTATTACTCCTCATGGTCCACCGACACCAATGCCCAACATTTACCAATATCGTTTACACACTTTTTATCAGTGTTCAACAATTTACCCAAAAAAATACAGAAAATTAGTGTGCCGACTTTACCATTTTCTAAACCACATCTACTACCTGTTATAAATGTTACCAAATAATCACAGATTCAATATCCATGAGTCTACTAACTCCCTGATTGTTCTACTATTTATTTCTACACTTAATATGCCTCAAAGAAAATCAACTTCCAACAACTCAGATTTCGAGTCTGCACGAACACTAAAAACTTTTGGACCTAAAAACCATACTTACTCCTATCAGAAGCATCTCATTTGAGTATTTTTATAATAGACCACATAAACTAAACTCCTGTAAGTTGGCTAATCCTAATTAATTTTAAGTGGAGGGTTTTACACCTCGTAATCTGACCCAAATCTGACCCTGAATTTACTGCTTTGACAACTTTTCTTGTTACGACCAATTGACTAACTTTCCGAACTTGAAAATCATCCGATGCAGATCATCTGGAAAACAAGACTCCCTGAGCTACAACATAGGCCACACAAGGAATCACATCAATTCATGCTTCAACCTCTATATATTGCACGAAACAACAAAACCCTCAATTCTGCTCAAACCTGCACCAATTCTAACCATTCTAACCTAACCGAATACATCATACATGCTTATAGATCATCTCTCCTCATTATTAACGAATTAATTATTATAATTTATATATTTTGATAAAACCCAATTATCCTCTTAATAATGTTACATATTATTTGATTTAAAGGACTAAACAAAGAAGATGAAGTTGTAGCCGTAAACCCCTTAATTCTTGAAACAAAAACACCTATCTTTAAAAAATAATTTTTAATCTCTTCTGCTCTTGAATATTCGGCCGATCATAATAAGGGGATTGAAAAGTGTTTTAGGGATAATAAGGTTTAGTATTTATAGGATTAGAGTCCAAGTTAGAGTCAAATTTGTTTCCTTTTTTTCTTCCTAAACCCATAACCGGCCGATCACCCTTACTTTTTGATTTTATTTGAATATTTAATTACATAAATTACTTCATTAACTTAATTTTATAAAAACCTAACTTAATTGAGAACCTTTTTGCTAAACGCAACTACTAGACTTTGTTAAAATAAATAACTACTTTTCATTTTTAACCCAAATTTTTCAAAAATAAAATTATACAGTTTACCCTAACTAACTTATAAACCCTAATCTTATACTTAAGTCACTAGACACAAAATACATATACGGAATAGTACTTACACAAAAAACGAAACCGCTTAAATCACCAAAAATGCCATTCTTGTCACTAAAAATGGACTAAATAACTTAACCAAATTCACTACCATTCCAAACTTATCAGATGAGTCAACTCAATAGATTATTACCAACTCCCACATAGAGCACATATAAACAACATATATAAATCTCATAAACCATACAAATCAACAAGTACATAATCAAAATTAAGGTTATGACTACCTTAAAAAAATCTATGGTTGTCATAGTAATCCCCTCCTTTTATAGAAATCTCGTCCTAAATTTTACTACCGATGTCATCACTCGATCAACAAACATCAGAATACATAATTCATTTAATCCTCGCGCTCCCAAGTGAAACTCAGACCACGCTTATGAGATACCTCACAAACTTTCATCAAGCAAAATCCTACTACCTTTAAACTCTTAACATCACGATCTATATACTCTATAGTTCCTCAACCAAAACAAGAGTTTGTCACCTTAATCTCACCAATACACATGTAAACTATTATCCGCCAACACTCTCTTTAGGTTTGACAATGAAAACTTGTTCCTGTACTCCACGCAATTCCTCACAATCTTAACCGCTAAGCTACATACTCATTCTTTCAAAATCTCCAAATGGCACTTACAACCTCAGTGTCTAACTTACCCTTTTTCCCCAAAGCGAATTACACCTTTCAAGGTGACAACTTTAGCATAACCCAATCATCCCCACCTAAAACCAACGGTTTGCACCTATTACACATACTCTTTTGACGGTCTTTCGAGTCGTGCATGAGCTCTCTGTTTATCAACACCACTTTATCGGTTATTTCTTGAACCAATTCTGGTCTAATCAAACTACTTTCTCCAATCTCAGCCCATAAAACAGGCGACCTACATTTCCTTCCATACAAAGCTTCGAGTAGAGCACACCTTATGCTCGAATGATAGCTATTATTGTAGGAAAACTCAGCCAATGGTAGATGAACATCCTAGCTACCACCAAAATCAATTGCACATGCCCTAAGCATATCCTCCAAGTTCTGAATCGTACACTCACTTTGACCATCCGTTTGGGGATGATAAGCCGTACTCATATCCAACCTTGTCCCTAAAGCCTTTTGTACAGTCTGCCAGCATCGCGATGTAAACCGTCTATCTCTATCTGAAATAATCGACACAGGAACTTCATGTCGCGCGAATATTTCATCGATGTAAATCTTTGCCAATCTTTCTGTACTATAGTCTTCTCTTTTAGCCAGAAAATGAGCCGACTTAGTCAGTCTATCAACTATGACCCAAATCGTGCCATGCCCATTCTTTGACCTAGGTAGCTTAGTGATAAAATCCATAGTGATCTTATCCCACTTCTATTCCGGTATTTCAGGTTGTTGCAATAAGCCCGAAGGTCTTTGGTGCTCTGCCTTTACTTTAGAACACGTCAAACACTTACTAACATATGTAGCAATATCTCTCTTCATTCTCGGCCACCAGTACATATCTCGAAGATCATGGTACATCTTATCCCCCCCGGATGCACAGAGTACTTAGACTTGTGGGCTTCATCCATGATCACTATTCTCACTCCTCCAACTAATGGAACCTATATACGGTCCATGAAATACAAAATCTTGCCCTCCTTCTTTTCCATCTGTTGATCTAAACCATGCAGGCTTTCTACAAGTATATTCTCCTGCTTAAACTCCTCACTTTAGGCTGCCTGTATCTTCTCTCTCATTTCAGTTTGAATAGTCATAGCCATTGCCCTTACACGTCTTGGTTTCAGCCACTCCTTCTTACTCAACGCATCAGCCACAACGTTCACCTTACCAGGATGGTAGTGAATCTCGCACTCACAGTCACTAAATAATTCGATCCACCTCCTTTGACGCATATTCAACTCTTTCTAATCAAATATGTGTTAAAGACTTTTGTGATCCATATAGATAACACTCTTCGTACCATACAGATAATGCCTCCAAGTTTTAAGAGCAAACACAACCGCTCCCAACTCTAAGTCATCCGTCGTGTAGTTCTTCTCATGGATTTTCAGCTGCCTCGATGCATAGGCAATCACTTTACCCCTTTGCATATCCTTGGTTCGATGCATCACAATAGACTACGAAATCTTCGACTTCATCGGGTAGAGTCAATATTGGTGCATCACATAAGTTGTTCTTCAGGGTCTGAAAAGCCTCTTCCTGCTCTATGCCCTACACGTACTTCTGATTCTTCTGAGTTAACGAGGTAAGAGGTTTAGAAATCTTGGAGAAATTTGCAATAAACCGTCGATAGTAACCATCTAATCCTAAAAATGATCGAATCTCAGAAGGTGTCGTAGGGGTCTTCGTCTCCACATGAATATGTTATGGTTGACCACGTGACCAAGAAAATGCACTTCTTCCAACCAAAGCTCACACTTAGAAAACTTAGCATACAACTTCTCCTTCCGCAGTGACTCCAACACTAACTTCAAATGAACTTCATGTTCCTCCTTTGACTTTGAGTAGGCTAGAACGTCATCAATGAATACGATGACAAACTTACCTAAGTACGGTTTGCAAACCTGGTTCATTAAGTCCATGAAAACCACTGGTGCATTGGTTAACCCAAAAGGCATAACCGTAGACTCAAAATGACCGTATCTCGTTCGAAATGCGGTCTTTGGAATGGCATCCTCATGCACTCGTAGCTGATGATAACCAGACCAAATATCTATCTTTAAGAAAGGACATGCTCCTCGTAACTGATCAAACAAGTCATCAATCCTAGGGAGTGGATAACAGTTTTTTAACAGTTAATTTGTTCAACTCCCTATAATTAATACTCATGCGAAAAGAACCATCCTTCTTAAAAAATAACACCGGTGCTCCCCATAAAAAATGACTAGATCATATGAAACCCTTGTCTTCCAACTCTTGAGTGCTAGATGATATGGAGACTTCGCGACTGGCGTCGCTCCATGAACTAAGTCTATACGAAACTCAACTTGTCGCTGCGGTGGTCATCAACAAATCTTCCGGAAACACATCAATAAAATCGTGCACCATGGGTATATCACCTATCCTAGGTTCATCTGCCTTAGCATTTATTAGGGCTTTGGCGGCTCCCAAAGTACGTTCCCCATGAACTCGAAGTATCTCATCACCTTCCAACGGTATCCTAACCACCTTCTCATGACATACTATCACAAACTTCATCTTGGACAACCAGTCCTTTCCCACAATCACATCAAAGTTTCCACGACTCAACGGTATCAACGAACTCCAAAGGTTACGAACAATCGAATAGGATAACAAACAATTATCGAGTCAAATGCTATAATGCATATAGGAGATTCCACATATGCAAATAGACGTGGATTAAATGACATAAGAATCCTTTAAAAGAAAAAGGATACGTATATGTACCGAGTGAACACGCAAACGAAAGAAAATCAACAGACGTACCACGACAAAAGAACACATAAAAAAATATCAATACGAAGGACGAAAATTCTCATACATTTTATCGACTTTACTCGAATGACCAAATTAAATAATGTTTTTTATAAAAATCAATTTAAAATAAAGAAAGTCACTTTAAGTATAAAAATGATTTGAATATAATTACATTGTCTTAATGTATCTTTATAAAATTCATTCTAGTTGTCATCAAAATCTAGAGATGGTTATCTAATGGTATATCGTACCTTACCACTATGAATCACTTTAAACCTGCTTTTTATAATAAAATAAAATTTATTTAACCACTCAACAATTTTCTTATCCTATTTACATAGGCCATTTAAACATATTCTATTTACAAAAATCATTTTAAACACAGTTTTTTTTTCCAAACACTAACACAATACTTAAAAAGGTCTTTTATAATTAGACATCAATTATAAAATATGTTACTCAAACAAAGGACACCATAATACCAAAAGGGGTCGTAAAACACCGTACAGACTCTAACACAATTCTATTGTTTGAAAACAAAAGTAAACACCAGGAACCATATACTCAAAATAAAATCAAACGAACTCGTAAAAGAAAACTCATGCAAGATGTTACGTACCCAAAAGAAACCGTAAGGTCTTATCCAAAATAACAATCAATAGAGCAAACCTAAAAGCATCGATACTAACACGTCGCCAACGGGTTACAAAAACCAAGGGATATACAACCAAGGGAGTAATGATCCACACTAATATGTTAGGAACAATTAGTGCTTAAAAGAAATGTTCGATACTCATACGAGTAATCAATGCAACGAAACAACTAACAAAACGCGCCTATATCCGAAAGAGCAAACTCCGAACAATTGATATACATCGAGACGTCGAATAGGAAAAATCGGGTATCCTTACTAACAAAGTACGATGAAGGGATGCTAAGCTTAGTACCGGGATCCGAACAAACCACCGGAGGCAAACGAAGCAACCATAATAATAATAATACTAGGTATCCGCAAATACTAGATAGAAGAGAAACTTACTATCTATATAACTTAATTTAACATATCCTCCAATTAGGGTAAGAGAATAATTCTCTACCCATACCACCATCCTTATCATGAATACTCATAAAAAAACATATTACACTACCACCTTACACCAAACACAAATAAATGCAATCATGGTCACCAAGTCTAGTGTGTGATGCTTTATAAATTATGCTTGGCCACATAATTATAAGTGTCTCCTTTCACACGTGTACTTACTTCCAAGATTACCCATTTCAATCATAATTCACATATAAGCACATATACCATATTGCACATCTTAAACCACTCCAACTTTAACAACATAAAGGAATGCCTATCAAATAACTCTTTACTTATATCAAATAAAATCGAAACGAAATAAAGGAACGTAGTCTCGTAATAATTCCCAAATCTGAATATCTGAAGACTAATACAATAAACAACATGACGAGGTAAAGGACGGGATAAATTATGTTGGGCCCTTCGCTGGTTTAACTTTGCTCACAGAACACCCGACCTCCGCGGGTTAGCCCTATCTAGGGCATCCTCAAATTGATCAAACTATCCTATCTCCTTTCGATTCCACAAGAGGCTAGAGGGCTCCTCTTACGGATCCTGATAAGCTTAAGTCCGTTGGGAAGACGGTTCCCACGAGATTCTTTACGGGAGGGGGAAACATAGCTTAAAATACTAAAGGAAGTAATTTTACAATATATATCAGATTAATGGTAGGCAAAAATAACTAAAATAAACACTTAGAAAATACAAAAGATATAAGCTATGCAATAAATAGAGGGGGACACATAGCAATTACCAAAATCAAAACACTTAAGCCCTAAATGCATCTACATGAAGGACCCCTAGGTTATAGTCTAGGCTCAACCACCTACTTCTCTATAACCTGGCTCTGATACCAATCTGTCACACCCCGCCAAGGCGGAAACGTGAGGCGTAACATCATGGATATCATCACAACACAATGGCGTCTATAAAGAGAATTCTACATGCAATAAATAAGCAAAGTATAGACACAAAGTGTCATAACAATACCCATAAAACTAATCCAAATCCAAAAGGCTCTCTTATAGCATGAAGATGAAAAGTTCTCCCAATAGAAAAGGACATGCAACAGAGTTATCCATAATTCAAACAATGAAATATTCAAGAATAAAAGCAATAAATTCCATGCCATCTATGGTCTTTTCTAGCTCCTTCTTCTATCTTATACCCAATGATGCTCACCAGAAAAATGATGCTTAAATGTCAACATAATGTTGGTGGGAGTCTTAGGTTTAAGGACACGCAATAACTCGCTTTGAAAATCACTATGATAAATAAAACTGCATAGCCCTAGGACATACAACGAACTATCATACAGCTAAACATGCAATCACATCAACTCCACATTTGAGACGTCATGCTCAAACATCACAAACATATCCATATCCACAAAAATGAGACGATCACGCTCACTATTAACAATCCACAACAATGAGACGATCATACTCACTTCTAACAATCCATTAAAAATGAGACGATCACGCTCACTTATAACAATCCATCAATGCCTTGAGACGGTCACGCTCAAGCACAACAATCCATATCATATTAGCAAGTAAGCACATCATATAGACAATAGTCTCGTTATTAGCTATGCACTCATTTAAAACCACATTTTCACAGTAACTAAAACAGTTTAAACTCATAGCATCAATTTTCACCCCAAGAAAACATAATAGAAGAAAAAGGGGCTATGAAACTCACCTGATGCTTAAGCAATTTCCAAACTCCTTGCACAAAATTATAAAATCAAACAAACGCATGTTACACGCGACTAAGCCAAAATGCTTATGCCCATGTAACAATCATATAATGGATGTCTAAGGTGTTTAATTACCATCATGGTCACCCCGACATCATGCTCAACATTTACCAATTCGTTTACACACTTTTTCAAAGTTTTACAATTTACCCGAAAACGCAGAATTTTACATCACTTTACCATTTTCTAAACCATACCTACTGACCTTTATAAATTTTACCAAAAATCACAGGTTCAATATCATGAGTTTATTATCTCCATGATTTTTCCACTAATTTATTTCCCCTCTTAAGTGCCCCAAATAAAATCAAACTTTTAACTACTCAGTTTCGGATCTGAACGAACACTAAAAAGTTTGGACCTAAAAACCATACTTAGACTCCAAATCAGAAGCTCTCCTTTGGGGGATTTTTAATAGACACATAGAACTAAACTCCTGTAGGTTGGCTAATCCTAATTCGAATTTTAAGTGGGGGTTTTACACCTCGTAATCTGACCTAAATCTGACCCGAATTTACTGCTTTGACAACTTTTCTTGTAACCAACATTTGAATGACTTCCCGACCTTAAAAACTTTCGAGGCCGGATGTTCTGGAAACTAGACTCTCTGAGCTACATCATAGGCACCGGAATCACATCAATTCATGCTTCTAACCTCTAGATATTCACGAAACAACACAGCCCTAAATTCTGCTCAAACCTAAATCAAGTTCTAACGCATTCTAAACCTAACCGAATACATCATCATGCTTATAATTCATCCCTAATCATTATTAACTAGTTTAATTATATTAATTTACAGATTTTATAAAACCCTAATTATCCATCTTAATAATTGTTACATGAATTAATGATTAAAACTAAACAAAGAAGATGATTTGTACCTTAAACCCTTGATTCTTGAACACAAAAATCCCTAACTTGAAAAAATAATTTTTCTTCTCTTCTTGCTTTTGAATATTCGGCCGATCCAAATTATAGGGGGATTGAAAAGTGTTTTAGGGATAATAAGGTTTAGTATTTATAGGATTAGAGTCCAAGTTAGAGTCAAATTTGTTTCCTTTTTTTTCTTCCTAAACCCATAACCGGCCGATCACCCTTATCTTTTTTTATTTAATTATTAATTACTTAATTACTTGCATTACCTTAAGTTTTTATAAAAACCTAAGCTTATTTGAGTATACCTTTTTGCGTAAACGCAATCTACTAGACTTTTAAAATAAATAATAACTTTTCATTTTCAACCCAAATTTCCAAAAATAGAAATTTTATATTTTCCTTAACCTAACTTCTAAAACCTAATCTTATCTTAAATCACTAACACAAAATACATATACGTAATAATTACTTACACAATTAACATGAAACCGCTTAAATCACCAAAAATCCTTCCCCATGGGGGAGAGAAAACACTGTTTCAAAAAATAGATCTTGGCCACCATCTAAACACTATACGACCAATCCTAAAATCGTTTCTCTTTGCCTATAATCCTTAGATCGTTGATCTGTTTTAAGGGTTTTATGCATCTAGAGTCGTGTTGCCTTCTTGTTTTGGTGGGGTTTGAGCCGATCTTGTAGGGACGTCAAGAGGAAACCCTAATAAAGATGTTGGTTGCCACTCATATTTATTTCGGTCATCTATCTTACCCTTTATTGCTCGATCTGATCTAGGGTGTTTCCAGCTTTTGAATTTGTTTTATTACATGGTGGCTTGTGGAAGTGCATATTTAGATGTTGTTTTATCAGTGATTTAACCCTAATCAAGGATTCATCCCATCTTTCCTAATCGATCCCTTATTCGTTCTAAGGTTTCGTTGGCTGTTTCAATTGCTTTTTAGGGTTTCGATCCTCTAAACCCTAAACTTTTTCCTACATGTTCTTTTCCATCTCTTTTTGTTCATTATTCCTAGATCGTTGATTTAGGGTATTGATCAATTAGGGTTTGTGATTTCATTCTGTTTTTAGGGTTTATGTCCATGAATATGTTCGTTACGTGATTAATCCGGTTATTGTTATCATTATCTTTATCAAGAGTTCATCCATGGAAGACGATTATGGTGATGGCTGTTATGGCTTAATTGTTTTGACTGGAATTAATGTGCGTCTTGATCTATTCTG
The DNA here is from genome assembly GCA_026074375.1 of Tanacetum coccineum. NCBI lineage: Eukaryota > Viridiplantae > Streptophyta > Magnoliopsida > Asterales > Asteraceae > Tanacetum > Tanacetum coccineum. The sequence goes on along the minus strand of BQNB010097120.1, from coordinate 10,096 downwards.
GGTATTTTGACTGTAATTAATGTGCGTTTTGACTGGATTTAATGTGCGTCTTGATTGGATTATTTAACTGTTGTTGCTGCTAGTCAACGTGGGATTTAATGCATGGAGGTTATGGATTGGGGGTATTTTAGGGCCTCATTATTGCAGTCAACGGATGGTTATGGAAGTTATGGAACCTTAATTTTAGGGACTCATTATTGTGGTCAACAGATGGTTATGGAAGTTTAATGCAAGGCTGTTACGAATGCTTTATTATTCGTTTCAACAATCTAGTTGTCCTACATGGAAGTTTGGCAATGCCTGCTAACATCTGCGTGTGTTATCTGGATGAGTCCTACAGGGTTGTCTCTTGGTTCGTTTCTATGGAAGTTAGCCGCGAAGGCTATTTGGAAGTTCTTGGAAATAATATGTGCCTAAGGTGGTTTATGCTACAGTTTTGTTTCCGAGATGATGAAGTTTTGGAAGTTATGACGGACGGCGAGGCTCAAGTGAATGATTACCAGAGCAAATGTTGATTTTTGTAATCAATATGATATCCGCATATTAGTCGTGTTAGGAAGTTTTATTGCTTTCTTTGGTTAGTCATAAGATTGGTATGTCTTTCTTGTGTAGGGAGTTAGTTAGTAGCACGTAGTTGCTTGTAAATGTCCATTGTTGGACTGAGATAAGGGACTTCACCCTTATCCTATGTACTTCAACGTTTTTTGGTGTAATATATTTACCGGGGAAACCCTTTACCCAAAAAAAAAGTAAACGAAATGAACTTAACCAAATTCACCACCATTCCAAATCTTATTGAGATGATCACACTCAATAGATTGACTACCAACTCCCACATAAGCACATATAAACACATAAACCATACATTGCAACAAGTACATAAGTCAATACTAACGGTTTGACTAACCTGCTAAATCATGGTTGTCACATACATAAGCACAAAATTATAACAATGACCTTGACTCGATTAAGCTTCAACATTTACAAAGTACTTGACCCTTGAAAACAACATTAACAAACCGTTATTGACACTTGGGGTTCAACTTGATTCAAGCGCGGCATCTACTACTACATTGCATACGCATATTTTAATACTTCCAACATCCGAGCTTCCACATCTATACCTTTATCAAGGTTATACCTTCATCACTTTGAACCTACAAAACATTTCAACTTAGACACGTAATCTTTTACTTAGTAAGTAAAACGAAAGATAACATGACATTATACCTCATTAACATCATATTAATATCACATACATTCAATCATCAATTCACAATACTTATCTTCACCCTCTCTTGCGTAATCACATACAAACATTATCTCTTAATAAATTATGATTTTACATACCTTACTATTTCGAAACTAACCTAATCGCATCCTTTACTAGTTAGCCAAACTAGGCCTCATTCAACCATTATCAAGGCATACTAGGAAAATACTTTCAAATAGCATAATCATCTACAAATATTGCTAACAAATAGCACATAACAATTAATATGAATAATTCAATACAGTAACACATTATTACTAATTTTACTTACCTTGAATCCAAGCTAAGTCTACCATTAATCCACCATCATCATCCTTCTATCTTATCCAAACCTCATCATTAAAAACCTATAATCATATTGATACAAAATCAATAACAAGGGTTTATACAACCCATGAACAAACCTATTATCAACCTCAAATCCTTTTTAATTATTATATGATCATATCTTGATCATAACATAAATCACCAATTTATCTTTAAATTAATAAATTACCTTAACCCACATTCATAAACACTTTAATTCTTGCATTAGAAACATAATTGGCCCAAACCCCTAATTTGGGGTATATAAACCCCAACTCATAATTCTTCAATTAACTCAATTAAGGTTACTTACTTATGTAGGAGATTATTGCTATTAACTTAGCCCTTGAATTGGAACCTTAAACTCTTCATAAATTGATCATCAAGCTTCACCTCTTTCCCTCCTTTTCTTCTTGGCTCGTCACTTCCCACATACACACAAGAATACTAGAACTTTTTAGAAGCTTGGGAATTATCTAGTTAGTTGGCACAAGTTTGGCCTATTGACATAATAGGTCCTTCAAGTCCCTCTTCTTTATATTTGGCCACACTAACTTATATAATTCATTTACCACTTGTCAATTTTAGTCCCTTAATTCTATTCTTTTCAATATTATGACACACAATATTTTCTAACACCGTTTACATAATATTATACTTATAGTTTGACTATTAGGTTGACTAGCTAATCACATAATGTCTTCAAACTTATAAAATTCTTAGTCAAACTATTCCAATGGCATTCTCATAATTAAATACTTATAAACCGGTTTTGGGTGTTACATGACCATTCTTCATCATTAAATACAGTTGATATTGAAGAGAAGATGCATGAGCTTAAGATGGGTGAACATGAAGAATGTTGTTTGACATGTAATTCCTCAAAAATGTATCAACCTGTGGAGGAATACTGTTAGCAATGGCATTATTAACTAGCAAAGTAACCTCAGCACGAATATTCTCATGTTCCTTCTGCACAGCCTCAACAAGCATAGCAACTACATCAGCTTGAGTCTTTTATTTTTTTAATAATAATCCTTCAGCAACATATAATGGGGCAGTTTTCTTTGCAATTTTATTGACTCGATCACCAACCACTAAAGGAAGAGCTTCTTCCATAACATTTTATAGATGTCTAGCAAGCTCATGAAAACTTTTCTTTGGCATGAAATGTTTTTTCAGATGTGCAAACATGTAGCCATAACGTCCGACCATTTGCTAAATAAAAGTCTTGTATCATCTGAACTGACCAGGTTTAGGTTTTGGTGAAGATAATGAAGGTGTAGGATCATTAACCGGCAATTCCTAGAGTTTCTCCTTATCCGTAGATGTAGGAGCATATTGAGTAATGACTGTCAATTCCTGAAGTGTCTCATTATCCGTAGATAAAGGAGAAATATGAGTTATAGGGGATCTAGTGGGTGTGGGTGGGGGTGTATCCTTAGTCTTCTCTATACCCTTTCCCTTCTCTTACTTTCTTAACTCAAACTCATCTCCAGCTGACTCTTCCTCCACATCATCATTAGAGATAGTCACCATGACAGCATCTTTCTCTGCCTCTGGACTTTCCTTATCACTCTTAGGCTCTATCTTAGTGCCGAGATCTTTTTGACTATTAAAAACATCATCCATAAATGCATCCATATCCACATTCTTAGCGCCTTCGAGTAGTTGATCTAACTCCTCATCCACTATGTGCTCTTTAACTTTAGCAACATTCTGCTGAGCTTCAAAGTCCTCAATACTTATTTGTGTAGCGATACTCATTTGGATTGTTTCAGCCAAATTAGTAACATCAATCTCAACAGATGTTGGTATTGGTGTTTCTGGATCTTGTCATCTTGGTGGTACGTGAAGTCTAATTATTGTTGACTTGTGTTGAGCACTAGATTCTCCTTCAATAACTTCAGGGTTAGGTGTCCCAGGGGTACTAGTTGTCCTATGCATTTCCTAGGTATACTCAATCGGCTGTGATTGAGTCATAAGAACATATACCCGAAAGATTACAGCATACATCTGATAATGATTAGTAAGCTTCATGTCATCCATCAGCGTCCTTCTTGGAATTCTCATTCCCTCTACGTCCTTATTCTTCCCATATTTAAAAATGTTTTTAACAAGATCATCATCATTAAGGTTGTGATAATTATCATGAACTCTTCTTGAGATGTTACAGGATGCCATCATGTTAATGATCAATAATAAGCTTTGTGAACCTCGGGTAAGGAATCAATGTTGTCGGATGTGTAAGAGAGTAGTGTAATCCTTCCCATAGCAGTTCAACATAATCCACATGCACATTATTGATGAAACAATAAAGCATCTGCATAATTTGGAGTGGTGGTTAATCTTGACCTGTGACTCGAGTAGTTAAGCATCTTGCAAAAATCTTGCATAGTGTCTGCCATGGTTATGAGAGTCCTTTTGACTTAAAGTTTGATGGTAACCTTAATATCAGAGAAAAACCAAGAACATGTCAGAAGAATGGAACCATCTGACCAAACATAAGAGCATCGACAAATCAAGCATGGTTGTTGTCTGTAGCTTGTGGAAATTGGAATAATTCGTCTGAAGTTCATTGTGATCTCCTTAGTATCACTAAAAAACTTGAACCTGTACTTTGATCTATGATTAGTAGTTTCTATACGCAATAAAATATACTAATAATATTCCAAAAGAGCAATTAAGAACTTTCCTAAAGTCTCCCTTAAGAAAAGCTCACTCTAAAAGATATATATAATATATAATACGTATATTTAACCGGGAAGAATGATCACCCGGGTCGTTTCCCCAACGACTTATGAAATTGAAACCACGTTTTAGCTCGGATTATGATTTGAATGAGAGAAAAGATATTTTTGAGTATCTATAACTACTAAATAAAAGCAACAATTAAAATGAACAATTAAAAGCAATTAAACACTTAAGCAATTAACGGGAAACAAATAAAACGCGACAATTAAGCAAATACACTAAAATTAACCCCTAAAAATGCAAACTAAATTTCTAAACCTAAAATAGGACAAAAGAAAATTTTAAGAAAAAGAAAAATATTTTTTTGATTATTTTTGAATTTATTATGATTTAAAAACTAATTTAATCTAATTAAATCCTAAAAAAATAGAAAATTAAGTCCAAAAAATCTAGAAAAATGATTTTTAAACTTAGAAAAATCTAAAGTAACTTAAAAACTCAAAAAACTATTTTTAACTATTTTAAAAATTAAAATCCTATTTTTAAAATTAAAAATAAAAGCTCAAAAATGAAAATTAAAATCTAAAAGGGGTGAAAATAATTTTTCTTTATGTAAAACTAAAAGCTAATTTTTATAAAACTAAAAACTATTTTTTTGTAATTTTCTGAAACTTTTTCTAATTTTTATGAATTTTTTAAAATTTTAACTTTCGAAAAATCCTAGAAAATTATAAAATAAATGGAAAAATTTGGAAAATTCAAGAAAAGTCTAAAACTTAATAAAGAATGCAAGAAAAATCAAAGGAACAATGCAGCTTAACAAATAAGCTCAAAAAGTCCTATAATAAGCTACAACTTATTTTACTAAAAAGGAAATGAAAGTGATGATATTAATTAAAGGGAAGAACATAGGACAAGTTGTCCCACCTAGCAGAGATGGTAAGAGTGTGTGTGTGCAAGCTTGAGGTCGTGGGTTCTAGACTAGGCAACACCCTTTTTTTTGCACTTTTTTATTTTTTGAAAATTTTTAAAAACCAAAAGCTAAAAACTAAAGATTACAAGTTTTTGAACAACTTTAATAAAGACAACACTAGCTTAAACTCAAAATTGAGCTCAAAAAGAGCTTGTTGAGATCTGATGACAGAAGGTAGGCTTTTGCCCTCACTTTTACTTAAGGACTTGTAAAATACTTAAATTAAGCTTAAATCAAAAAGTAAAAACTGTTCTAGATAGCTTATGATGTGCTTATTCTAGAAATGAAAAGAGACTTGAGCTGAATACACTGAAAGACACCTAAATCCTAGGATCAAAAGGGTAAACTCAGGATGCAATGCAAAAAGCTATAAAACTTAATAAGCTAAAAGGCTAAATAAGCTATAATGGATCTTAAGCTTTTGAAGACTTAATCAACTACCTATAAGCTAAGAATTTAAACCATAAAATCTACTACTAACAGCTAAGAATCTAGAATTAAAAGCTACTTAGTATTGACTACTGTTTTTGGCTTTTTTCAAGATTTTTGAAAACTTTTAAGCTAAATGTATTTAAGAAAATAAGCTAAGAAATGAAAATTAAGGCTTAAAATATAATAAGCTATATCTAAACTATAAGAAACTTAAATTATAGAACCTATAGCCTAAATTTACTAACCTAAATGACCCTAGGAATGACAACAGTGAAATTGCTTATGCTGATGCAAATGACAGAAGGCAAAAACTATTGTGCAGGTATCCTTAAGGGATAACATGTACTAAACACTCTATTTTAGTGTGCTTGAAACAAATACAAGCACAAACCAACCCTAAAATGCTTAGATCAAAATTAAGCTAGCAAAGATAAGCAAACTTGTCCCCTGGTGCAGGAACACAAATTTTAAGCCCTAACTTATAGAGAAATTAAATCTAACTTTTAAAAAGTGAATTCCTACTGATTTTAAATGACACTTAAACTAACTCAAGCAATGGACTTAAGTCATTCTGACTTTAATCAGTCAAACAAACTTAAACCAAACACCCCTTTAAGTCTAAAACATATTTGAAAAAATTTTGAAATAAAAGTTCACTTAGCAAGGCCTAAATACCAGATGATTAACAGCTTATATTATACTTATTAAACATAAACTAACAATCAAAATAGCTAGATATGAAGATCTACAACCTATGCTATCTTATTTTTAGATTATATTTCTTTTAGATTTTAATGACAAATATTTAAGACACTATGATCTATGCCTGATAAAACAGAAAACAGAAATTAAAAAGCAAAAAAAGATCAAACCAATCTCAAATAAAGCAACTAGAACAAATTAATACAATTGATAAGCTAATAATACAGATCAGCAAAATTTAAAGCTAGGAATCTAAGAATATAAAAGTAAAAGAGAGACTTACTTGAGCCTTAGCTTAACAAAGGCATAAATGGCTCATAGAGCTTATCTACTAGCTCTGGCTTATCATAGATAAGCCAGTATAAGTCCTTGAGAGCCCTTCCTTAACTGGCTCTCCTTCCCAAAAGCTCATAAGTCCAAAAGCAAAGGTAAATAGGCTGATTTTATGATTTGAGTATTATTAAGGCTTATTTAAGCTCAATCTAAGTCATATAGACTTTGAGAGCGGTAAGGAGCTTATATGTAGCTTACGAGCATTTAGCTATAACAATTTATAAAAAAATGAGAGCTTATGAGTTTAAAAAAACAAGAGAGGCTTATGACAACTGTAAACACTGAGTTTCAATAATATAAAAAGCTTTGATACATTACTTTAAAAAAGAAAAATTACAAAACATTTAAGAAGAATTACATTTAAGCTAAAATAGGAAATTTAAGCTACACTAAAAACTACTCGACTAACTTCCGTGAGTGTGTGTGATATGAGTGCCTATTTATAGTCATCCAGGGAAGCTTCTAGGCTGCCTTGCATCACACGCTCCTTTCAATTATCACCATCCATTTCTTCAATCATTTGGTAGTGATTTTGAGCCGTTGGATCTCTCCTTGGGAAATCACACGGATGCCAGCGTGGCAATCCGAATGTGAGGCCTTGTATTGTTTGGTGTGAGAGTACTTAATGCAAAATCCAGCTTCTCTTGTGCTTCTTGCCATAGCCACGTGTACTTCCTTGATTATTTTGGCTAATGAGAGCTTTGATTTGACAAATTTATCCCTGCCATAGTGTTTATGACCACTTGAATTACCCATTTAAACCCTTAATTGAGAAAACCCCTTTGTTTTACCCTGTGTGGTGAATTGGGAAGATGATGAATAGTGAAATGAGTTTGGCGCCTTTTTTAAACTGTAAAAGGGTAAAACAGATTTATATCTTTTGGGTAATTGCACTTTCAGTCCTTGTGGTTGGTCATAAAGGTGTAGTGGTTTAATTTCTTTCATAATTGGGCAACTTCAGTCCCGTTGTTATATAAAATGGGTAATGGGCTAAGGTAATGGGCTTTTTGTTATGGTGGCAAGGTTTAATCCGGGTAAGGTTTTTTAAGGTTTAGGGGCCCATTTAGGTACAAGGACCATTTGTGTAACATTTGAAACTTGGAGGGACTGAAATGAAACATTTGGGATTTGTCCTTTTGTGAGTTGACTTTTCTTTGCTAAGGTTTGACCATTTGACTGAAGCTTGACTTTTTCTGGCTTTGGCTTTGAATCCTTGGCTTCTTTTGTGCTCTTCTGATTTCCGTGTTCGTGTTTGCCCGTTTTTGATGGTTTTCTTATGATATTTGTCTTATTCGTACCTGCACACACAAAACACAAAAACAAGTATATTTTTGCCATTTTTAGTCTGTTTTGGGTCATTTAAGGTCATTTTTTGGTATAAACAGATATGTGTATTTTACACTTATCAATCTATCTTCCTTCAAAATATGCCAGAATTGAGACATGTAGATCCATGGTACTGACGCACAAGCTGCTATACTGAATCTGAGTGGATGGTTATTAAGGATGTCTGCAAGAATCTTACTTTCATTAGGGCACTATGGATTTTTAAGATCAAACTTCTTGTTTGCATCCATGAGATCAAAGCATTTGTTGGGTATCCATAATTGATCTTGTAGGACATCTCTTTGTTGTTGTTGTTGTTGTGCCATGATTGTGACAACCGTGATTTTGGCGAGGTTAGTTTAACCATTAGTGTTAACTTGCCTAGTTTTATGAGTTTGGTATTATGTGCTAAAGATGAATTGGTGATATGTGTGTTATGATATATGTGTTATTATAAGTGTTTGAGATGGTAGAAATGAATGATTTTATAACAACCCGTAATTTTCATCAATGTAATTATCCATCTATTAAATTAGATGCACTGTAATATCCATCTATTATATATACCACCTTTATACAGGGAATTTTTTTGCTTTATCTCATTATGCAACGTAACTTGCATCCATAAATTAATAAATAAAAGTAATATGTATGATCAAACTCTGTAAAGCTTTGAAACCTAAACAATCAAACTAAGAATTGACATATTACCCCAGGTTGCGTGACGAAGCCGTTACTTTCATTTCATATACTTTTGCCATCAATCAGATTTCCCTGTACTGTTAAGGTGAGTTCATAGCCTCGCATTTTGACTCTTCTAATGTTTTCATAAACCCGCGAGGGGGATATATGCTATATACCATGAATACGAGTATTTTTCCAACTGTATGCTATCCTGATATATTATTGCCTAAGTCCTTACTTTTGCCATTAAGACCCCACTATCATGAACTGTTAATTACTTTTCGCAGTAAGCGCGAATGCTGTGAATAGATCTATTTAGGACTGAGCTTCCCCGTTGGTGTACCTATACTTTCTGGTAACCAAACGCACTTCATTTGAATCAATATGCGGGTGTTTGGCAAAGGCACCCGTTGGGGCAACTTATTGTGATTATTGATTATCTCAAGGTCTTGGTGCATGAGCTTNTATTACATTATAATTACTAATAAAACTATAAGACTAAACAAAACTATACAAAGACTAATTCATCTAATAATAAACACTTTTCTTAAACATAACATGAAGAATGGAGCTAGTAGCACATTATTGAAGATCAGATTTTCAGACTCTAAAGCAATTTGATGTAAAATGATATTTCGAACAACTTTTCCGCTTTACCCGAGACTTGGAAGCAAGCAGAAAAGGGCTAAAACAGCCTCGCAAAGTTTTGAAAGCTGCACACAGTGCGTGCCGACACAAAAATAATTAAATTTAATTTTTAATTATCACTATTTATTCAGTAAAAATATTAAATAAAATCATTTAACATTTTATTCAAAAGCGTTTGTTGATGACGCGAATATTCGAGTTAAAATTCATTAATATTTTCGGTCAAGGCATAACCGGGTCACAAAATAAATAACAGATATTTATTTTAAATGTTATAAAAATATTTATGAAATATTATCAAGTAAATACTCATTTTTATTAGAAAAATGATTTGGGAAACAATGGCGCAAGTTTCGCATTTTGAAACATCCGTTAATTCGCCAAAATGAGTCCCGAACCAATATTTTATAAAAGTTTCTCAACAATTACACTTTTAGTCCTTGGGAAATAATTACAAAATGAACCCCAAACTTATTAATACTTGTCACAATTATTTAAAAGTTTTATATTTCTTTCATTTCCATCAAATGCAACACACACATACACCCTCCCTCTTCTCTCTCCCTCATATCCGCCTTTGTTGCCGCAGGAAAAACTTTTCCGACAAGTTTTTCCGGCCGAGTCCCAAAAGCATCCCCGCCACCCGATCTATTTGATCCACTAGATCACTCGCCTCTACGCGCCGTCACCTCCACACCACCCACCACTGCCGCCACTGCCATCAT
>BQNB010097119.1:4055-25464 GCA_026074375.1 Tanacetum coccineum | reverse complement strand
AAACAATTAGCAATAACACGGGGGGGGGGGGAGGGGGGGGGGGCAAACATGGCTTTGTCATTCACCCGTGTTTAGTTGGAGTAACCTTCGAATCCGTAAGGATCAACCTATGATCAGGTAGATTCAATTTTAAGAAGAATCTCCTTGACAAGATTTCCAGCTTGTATTATTGAATCTTTCTAGCACATGTGTATTAGATTCATCATACTCAGCGTGTTCTCATTATCGAAACGTCTCAAAGCAGATAGCACAATAAGAATGAACCAGTGAGTTATTGTCTCACCGATTAAATAGAAAAATCGATTTGAAAATTAATCGACGTGTCACTTGCTAAAGTGGTTTTGTGGCACATCGAGAGTGTTAATCATTTCAAAAATTCATCATCAACCGTCAATTCATTTACTGGAACAAGTTTGATTCATTTTAGAATCACACCATTGTTGCTTTCCAGTTGTCACAAGTTTGATTCATAAGAATCGCACAAGTCACCTACCGAGAGCTTGTTTGATGTTGGCTCAAGCAGGATTTCCATCGTCATTGTGAATACTTAAGTATCACTCTGATGTTCTGGCAAGATCATAAGGATAATGCGTAGGACTCTAATGATATTACTAGTTTTCACAGTGTGTGAGAAACCAGCTTATAATGGATAAGTGTCCTATAGAGATTTATGGATGATCTCTTTTGGCTCTAAACTCAATAGTGCACATTTGATTTAGTGATCAGAGGCTGGAGCTGAGTGCCACCTTTTCAATACCAACTAACTCGGAGTGAGAAAGTCGATAGAAATGTGTGGATCTCCGTGAGTTTTGAAACAAAGTCTTTCCGACTTTGAGTGGCTGGGGAGGGTTGTGCATAGCGTCACTGGGTCCATGACTATCTTCAATACCAGACAACAGCTTAGTGTTTCTGATAGCATATGTATTGACCCGGTTTCTGCCTAAGTGTAAGGAGGGCTTCTTTCTTTTCACCCTTTATCCGTACAATTCTTTTTCATTCTTCAACCCCTTCAATGCTTACCAAGACTTCATTACTAACACCTTGTTCGGTTTATTCTAGTGTTAGCTCCATCTTAGTTTGCATCCTTCCTATTCTCACTTTTTCTCCTTTTTTCATATCATACCTAAGGACTCTCTACACTATCTAGTGAAGTGTTCCTGGGTAGATCCCTCCGGTTCTGGCTGGATCATAGAACAAATACCTAACCTTAACCACATTTTAACTCTAATTAACTAAATACATGGTCAGTCTTTTGGTATTGCCACTTGATGCCATTGAAACCTTTCAAAATTTCCCCCCTGCATATGTGCATCGATAATCGAAAAGGTTTTGCACATACAAGGAAGAAGCTGCACTAGAGTCATTTAAGATCACATATATTTAAGCCTTATATGTTAAATTACATATTCTCCCCTTATCAAAAATGTCAAATCTTTTGATATTTTAGATATCAATTGATTTAAAATAAGCGGGAGAAAAGTGTGCCAATTATTCACAAGCCGTGTTTGGAACATATTAATGCTCCCCCTCAATCATTGAAGGATATATAAGATAGTGCTGAGTACTGTAATTTGAAAGATTTTGAATTTTCTAAGAAATTCTTGAAAATTTGTACTCAATCACTATTTATATTAGCCTATAATTAAGTCTACACTACACATTTATATATTCACAAGATTATGTATGAGACAGGACCTGAAAATGTTCAAACCGAAAATGACATAGTCATTTTGTCCATGTAAGCAGTCTGTAGTCCGTCTCGATACTCTCCTTTTGGAAGTTGTCTTAGCTTCCCCTTGAATCAGCAATCCTTTCTTGAGTAGATTCAAAGCCTTCTTGCAATTCGCATTAAGAAGACTTGAAGTCTGACGCCCAAATCTTTGAAGTACGCAATTAATTCGAAACCGCAACACCAAAGTCAATTAAGTCCCGGATGTCTAAATTTCTCTTAACATGATAGTGATGATATAAATTGAAACACCAAAGTCAACTAAGTCCCGGATATCTCAATTATTCCCTCTCAGTAGACGAACTGATAACACCTAAGACAACTAAGTCCCAAATGTACACTTTTCTTTCTATCGGATACTGACTAACTAGAGGAATTATCATGCTTATCATACCAATATGTACCTCTTTGATCAAATATTTCTACTCCTTTAAAAACATGCTTGGTGATTGACTGTTAAAGGAAGCATTAATTGAATCAGTAACCAATCTTCTCACGCTCTAATCAATCTTCTGTCAACACATTTCCCTGGTATCTCAACTGATGCATACCATAAATGACAAGATATCTCTTCTCCTATGTGGTTGGAATAGCGCACCGGAAAGTAACACGATAAAACACTGATTTTCTCTGCGGTTAAGACATTTGTCTTCCCGGAATGGCCTACAATTAAATAAGGCTATGGATTCTATCACGTGTAGTTGTTGTACCTTTTAGTGTATTTACTCCTTCCCCTTGATGTTTTCGATACCTCAGAATTAGAAAAATCTTATATGCACACATGCTTGAGATCGTGTTCGCAGAATTAATAAACTTAAATCTATCCCGTGAGAATCAGTTTCAAGGCTTTTTAAACTACGAAAGAATTTCCAAACATTCCTAAGATTTTGTACTAACTATGACGTGTTGGCAATATTAGTCGTATGTAGTTTAAAGCCTGAATTCACTAAGTCTTCAATTGCAAATAAGTCCCTAAAGTTTGAAGCGTGGGGTGGGGTTTAGAGGTGTAGGAAGGGTGTGGGTGGGGTGTACGGGGTGGGGCGCGGCGGGGTGTGGGGGGTGCGGTGTGGGGTGTGGCGTGGGTGGGGGCGCCGGTGGGTAGGCGGGGACCTAGCATGGGAGGGGGGTGTGAATGGCAGGGGATGGGGGGCGGATGTCGCGGTATGAGGGTGGTGGGGGAGGGCGCTGGGTGGCTCGGGCGGGGGGGCTACTGGCGGGGCTGGGGCAGCGCGGGGGGGGCGGGAGGGTGGAGGTGGAAGGGGGGTGGGGTTGGGTGGCGTTGATGTGGGGGTATTAGGTAGGCCGTGGGGGTTTGGTGGCTGTTGTACGGGTTGGTGGGTGGGGGCATAGCTGGGTGTGGGGGGTCGCTCAGTAAGGGGGTGCTTGGTTGGGGCGGGGGAGGCGATGTGGTTGTTTGTTCCCGTATGCGAGTCGTGGGGTGTGGGGGGAGGTGAGGCGTGCGATCCTTGTTAGAGCTGTGGGTCGGTTTTATGGGCAGGCGGGGGTGGTAGAAAGGGATTTGAGGGGATGTGGGTGGGAGGGGGTTTTACTGTATGCTAGCGAGATGTGTTGGGGGGGTGGTGGTGTGTGGGGTGTTTTTGTTGTGTGGTTTTAATTCTGTTATTTGTAGGTCGGGGGGAGCTTGTGGTGTGACATTTGGGGGGGGGAGGAGCCTAGGGGGTTTTAGATTGCTCGTGATCTGGCTTGGGCTGTGTGTGCGGGTTGGGTGGCTTGGGTGTAAGTGGTGTCCGGGGGTGAGACTTTAGGCTTGGCTGTGTGCTTCGGTCCTACCAAATGGGGGCTGAAGGGAGACCAAATAATGGGAGTTTGTGCGGCGAGGGTGTGGAGGGGGTGGGGGTGGGGGGGGGCGGGGGGGTGTGAGTAGTATTGTCTGCTGGGCAGATCTTGATTTAAGTTGGGGGGGGGGGTGGGGGGGTGTGAAATGGTACATTTTTGGGGGTGTGGGGGGGGGCTGTGGGGGGGGTATGGGGGGGGGGGTGGGCCCGGCTGGAGCTGCGAGTGTAGTTTTAGGGGATTTGATGGCGATTTCTTTCATTTTATGTTTTAGAGCCTCTTTCTAGGGTCGTCTTAACGGTTGGGAGTGTGTGAATCAATGGGCTTAATTTGAGATGAATACCCCCCCCCCCCCCCCCCCCCCCCCCCCCCTCCCCCCCCGCCCCCAAAATGGGCATGAAAAAGATAATTAGTAATATTTATTTTGGTACACGAGGTAGGTGCTACTAAATGTATCAGTTGTTAATATAACTCAGTTTTTTTATTGGTTTTAGTAAATATCTTATTTCAAAAATGCTCCAGTTTGTTGGTGTGTTCAAATTGATATACTTTTAGCTGTTTTCTTATTACTTGAGAAAGAAAAAGAATCTACGTTCACAGTTAAATAGTTTGTTTAAATAGAAATAAATGGTTTGTTTTTTAGTCGATATCAATGCGTAATTTAAAATCTATGTCAAAACCCCGTGCGTGCACGGGGATTATAACTAGTTATATAAATCATATATTAAACTTTTGTTAGACTATATTGGAAAGCGAAGGGATAATTTCATATTTACTCAACTTAAATATCAAACTTTCATATTTATCCAAAACAGACGAGGAAGTTTGATCGAGTATGTTTCATCTCAAATTAATAGTCAGCTTTTTTTTTAAATGTCATAACTTAATTATCTACTACTAAAAACAAACGAGGAAGTTTGATCGAGTACGTTTACCCTAAAATACCCTTGGTTGACTTAATATCAGGACCGGTTCAGGTTCAGGTTTAAGTTCATAGTCCATCACTCTCGGCCCTTATGATCAGGACCGGTTCCTCTCACATTTTGCGTACCTGTCTTTTTTATTTTAGAGTAAATTGCATAAATCGTCCCTAATGTTTGGCCAAATTGCTTGTTTCGTCCAAAACGTTACGAAAGTGCAAGGATCATCCCTCTGGGAAACCTTTAGTACAAGGATCGTCCCTGTGGGGAGACCTTTGGGGAAACCTTTGATGACCAAAGGTTTCCCACATGGACGATCCTTGAACTTTCATAACGTTTGGGACAAAACATGCAATTTGGCCAAACTTTAAGGACGATTTATGCAATTTACTCTTTATTTTATATCACACTTCATTTATAGCTTATTTGGTTTTAAGCTTATGTTTCATGAGCTTTTTTTTTTTGCTTATTTAAAACTTTTCGGCTTATATAAGCCGTAAAGTTTCATAATAAGCCACAAAAAGTTAGCTTATGAACTCAAATAAACCTAAATTCACGACCCTAACTCTAAATTCACGACCTTTCAAATCCACTCAATTAACACCATATCCAAACACCCCGAAACCGAATTTCACGACGCCGTTGACGAATTCCCCTTCATCAACGCCTCAAACTCCTTCGATGATGACGTCATCACTTCCGTCATCTCACCGTTGGATATATTTTGGGAAAAAACAACTAACAACCGAGCTAGCTCATTAGCGTAAACTCATAAGTGATCAGCCACAAGAATATGGCTTGTGAAACCTCCTTTATACAAGCTTATTATAAGCTTATCCAAACACTTTATAAGGCTTATTTCGCTATATAAGCTAATAAAGTCATACGCTCTATATTATATAAAGCTAAAACAAACACCCCCTTAAGCACGCTTTCAACTTTGAAATCATGCTAACTGATCTGTCAATGCGTTTCTGCAGTTTCGGATTAGCATATAATCACTTGCTTTTTTTACACGGGTACCCGATTATTATAAATAAAACAATGAGTAAATTGTGAATATCATCCATGCAGGTTGGTCACACTGGGACACAAGCGAGCTTTTCGTCCATGGCAAAAATGAAACGACTATAATGCTAATAGGTATCACAATGAGTATCACAATGCCCAATGTCGACAAATATAACATTAGTTGATCCTGAATCCGAGAAATCAGTCTTGTGCATACCATAAGCTAATGCAATGGCAGTGCCATCATGTATCAACTTCAAAGGTTTTAAACCAGCAAGAAGTGCTGCGTCGAGGTACTAATAGAGAAAGTCAACCAATACTAATAGGACATATTTATGAAGAACAACACAATCGAA
Organism: Tanacetum coccineum; assembly: GCA_026074375.1. NCBI lineage: Eukaryota > Viridiplantae > Streptophyta > Magnoliopsida > Asterales > Asteraceae > Tanacetum > Tanacetum coccineum. The sequence goes on along the minus strand of BQNB010097119.1, from coordinate 19,654 downwards.
TGGAAGGTTTTTGAAACGCGGATAAGAAAAGCAGCGAGACAAAACAAACGGGTCTTTTCACGACCCGTTGGGAGGAGTGTATATAGATACCCTCGTTGCAATGAATTTATGTGCAACTCATCATCAGTTCATATCTCCATCATTTATTCTTAATCTTTCATCACCATTTGTATGTTATATACTCATATAGATTAAGAAACAACGAATTTAAAACAATTTTGCGATACATATTTATACAAAGAAATAACCACATGTATCAGAAAGTTTTATCTGTCACTGTCATATTTCGGCATCGATGCAGGAATAACAGAGAGCGGTATCCTCACTATATGCTTCATTATTTCCCCGTTTAATACAATCTCACCATAGCTAAACGAGTCTTGTACTTGTGTAACTTTAAGTATCACCTCCAAATCTTGGGTGCCTTCTGGTGCTATGTTAAACCATGGTGGATTTAATTCAACTGCCACACCGTTAGGCTGGACCACCGCACACACATATGTCTCCGCCGTATCAGCAACGTTCTTTACAGTCCTCCTTACTAACTGTTTTCCGTTAAGTGCTGAGATTGTCAGTGAAGGGATGTTTAGATCTGACGGTGCTTGGAACGAGTGTGCACATTGTTCACCAATTGTTGTCTTGATGATTTCTGGATCGGTTGGTTTGGGTAAACGAGCCCAAGAAACTGCCAGTGTAATCTACAAATCCTTAGATAAAAACAAGCCCGGGATCAACAGCACGGGTTGGATTAACAAGACCCGCGCCATGATCAAAAGGCGTTGAACGGTTCAAGGTGTAGATATCTTGGCTGTGGGCCATAATCGGTTCACCACGGTTATCATATGTAAATGCAGTGGTTGCCATTGCAGAAGCAATCATTGATGGCGACCATGAAGGATTCCGCTGCTTGATCAATGCAGCTACTCCTGCAACGTGTGGGGCTGCCATACTTGTACCGGACATCAATCCAAAGCTTTGACCTGAAGACCGAAACTATAATTAGCATCATAACGTACAAGAATATATCCATACAGACATGCAGTCCAACCTTACCTGATAAGATCGGAAGTTTCACGCTCATTGGGCTCCATGCTGCCCAGATCTGGCGCCCGGGAGCTAAAATATCCGGCTTCAGCAAGTCTGTTGGGTTTCGTTTAATGTCCATAAAGTTTGGTCCTCTGGAGGAAAATCTACTGACGATCGGAGCTTTTAAATTATAATTACCAAATCGTCCTTCTCCAATTGCCGCTCGCCCTCTGAATGCAGTTACAACTCCGTTACTATCTCTTTCGGTTTGTTTCTCGTAGTAGTCTAATATAATCTTTGAATCACTAGTTTTCGGAATCATTATTCCAGGAATAGAGAATGGTAAAGGTTCTGTTAAGAAATCACCATACATCGGATTGGCAATTAACACAAACCCCATGAATCTTAAGGTTCTCGCGGTGTTTGAAATAGCTGTTGGATTCGAAGATCCTTTTAAAAACCCGGATGAAAATGTGCATATTACTCCGACTCCCAAGTGGGAGCTGTTGGATTATGGTAGTCGATAGCACGAATACGTTACGAATATAAGTGAGCCTATTGGGGGCACACACGTTAATACACGGAGAATATATTTAATACTTCACGATATTAAACCGAAGGACTAAATATGACAAAACACGAACCGTATGGAGCCTAGAAGCATAGCCGGCCATATGAGGGGTTAATGAAGTGTTTGTGTCTACTTGGATTACAAGGAAAAGTATTATGATAAGGATATGACTAGTTTTCCTAAACTTATCACAATTAGGGGTACATTAGTATAAATATACTTCACCCTATGTCTAATAGATACGACAGAAACAAAATTCCAAAATCCTATAATCTATATTTGATTTTCTTTTGTTCCTTTTCCTGCCGATTGCAACAGCAAAGCCTCTTTCAAAGGGTCATTTGTTTTTTAAGTCTACATCAAGTATTAATAAACCTTTTAAGGTTTAGTTAATATTTTTTGTACTCCTGCTAGACAAACAAATATTTGCACACGTGGTGTTTGTTGATTTTGGTTCTGAGTAAAAGCCCCAACTTTGGTTTCGGGTTATTTAATTCAGTTTGTGATTTTCGGTTACAAGTCAAGAGGTTGTTTGGTAATCGGGTTATTATACAAGGGTTGTTCGTTCGTGAAGTTAAGCCTAGCAAGCTTAATATATTCGGTTGACGTGATTGTGTGAGCAACCATAGAGGCAATTATTTTAGTTGCTTGTTTCGTTTTCTTGATCATATTAACAAAAGGTACGCGTTTCTTTTACCTTTTATTTTGTGTTAACCATATGCTATTACTAGGTCCTATCCGCTGCGTACTCGTGGCTAAACTAGTTACCTAGGTATATAAATCCCAACAGATGTCAACCGAAGCATTAAGAAGGCCACTTGCTTTTACTCCAGCTGAAAAGTACCGAGCCGTAACTATCTTTCCATTGCATGAACTCTTTGGAAACATGGGTCCCTCGTCACAAACTCCATTGAACTCAGTCAGGTTCTTCGGGTAACCTCTCCTTGGACGATATGCAAAACTCGGGTGTGACGGATTAATGCCCGAGTCAACAAAACCAATCACAATACCTTCACCAGCATGCCTCCTACCTCCAACTGTTGGCCAAACTCCTGTTGGTAACTCTAGAAACTTAGGCGTATAAGTTGTCATCAGTTTAACGCCATTATCTTTCTCTATGAGCTTAACTCCAGGTGTATTCTTTAACTTCTTGGCCTGTACGCGAAAATAAGATCTCATTAGCAATGTAAGAGTTGAGGGTCGGTAAAAGACGAAAAATGGCCGGGCATGGCGGAAGAGAACCTGAGAAGGGGTAGTATGGACAGAAAAGCCATTGACAATGTGGTTGAAGCTATAAAGCTTGTTGTAAGATCCTTGTTCTAAAGTGCTTTGTAGAAGCTGATCATGAGACTCTTCCAAGTGCTTTGCATGGGCCTTTAATATTTCACTATATATTTATATAACACAGTGTTCATATATTTCCCATCAAAATGATAATTTTAACCTTTAAAATGGACTTATGTAATTATTCATTCTTCTATTTATAGCATACATTTGAAAAGATAACGTCTAAGAGCACACACTGCTAAGTTATAGGCCGCGTTATATCCTTATAACGCGACCCTATAACACTTGCAACTGTCAATGTCATATGATCAGAAGAACAGACAAGCCAACACTGTTTAAGATTATTTACAAAGTTGATATATGATCACTCACCTATTAGTATCAAGCTTTTTGTTGGACTTATACGAAACCGAGCTATCTTGAAAAAACGCGACTGGTTGATCACCTTCCACAAGCACCAAGTATATATCTCGGTCTTCTGCGAAACAAATGGTGCATAACAACAATAGAAAAAGACGTCGAAATGGTAGAGAAATAGCCATTGTTAACACAATGAGAATGTTGGATTTGTTTGATGGTGATTATAATGAAAATATTAACCATTAACCACATTCTTAATGTGAAAAAAGCTTGCTAATCCGTTGGCTTTATTGTATAGCATTTTGCTTTTATTTTGTTATGATCATTAAAAACGTGTTCTATATGTTCATTTTCCTTGTGAATGCATCTTTAAAGTTATGTATTTACAGCTATATATACACTATATCTTTACAATAATATAATATAATTGTGTATTTATGTATGATTTTTATCACATTTATTTCATTCGAGTTATTATTATTAATATAATTTAACATAAAGTAAATGTTTGTTAGAATTTATGAGTAGTTTAGACACAAAATTTCCTTTTGTATCAAAGATACATTTAATAGACTAGACGAGTACCCGCGCATAGCGGCAGGAATTCCTAGCAGTAAATAATTGTAGTGATAAAAAAGTTTATAGGTTATAAACAAAAAATAATAAAAGTTTGATGGTTTGGAGATTAAACATAATGTTTTGAAACCCGGTTCGACCCAACAGGTTCAACCGGTTCTGGTCGAAAAATGGGTCAACTTGTATTTATAAGCCACAAAGAATTCCATATTACAAATCAGTTACCAATCACACATTTAATGTCATTAAATCCGGCCAAGATATTTTTGTCAAGTCATCAAATTTTACCAATCACATTTAATGTCAAGATTATTAGTTTCTAATGCTTGTACATTTAGTTTCTAAAACTTGTACATTTCTAAGTTTTTCGTTACACATTTAATGTCAAGATTCTTAGTTTTTAAGACTTGTACATTTAGTTTCCAAAACTTGTATATTTTTCAACTTTCAACATCCTACTCTTTTTAAGAATGTGTAAAAAATGCTTTTTAATTTAGCATAAAAGTATAGATATAGATATATAAAACTTGAGCCCCCCAAAAGGGACCTAATCTACATTTAAGGATTCAGCTAATAGAGATTAATGAAAATCTAATCATGACAAAAATATAACACGTCTAAAATAAACATATTAAAATATAACACACCTAGAATAATTATGTATAGACTAAAATGTATCTTTTAAATGTTAGTCTATAAAAGTTACATAACATGAGTATCATACACATGTAAAAATGTATCTTTTAAATGTAACTTGAATGTCGTCTAAATATAGATAAGAGTAAGTTAAACTCGACTCACATGTCGCTGTCCCTAAGTCCAATATCCCTGATGCAAATATTGCAGGCACCATTCAAACTTCATTTATAAACTCCCCTTCATGAACTTTCAGATAGAAAACCATTCGCGTAGAAGCCGAATCAACAACTTTCCTTCAACGTTTCATACGTATACTTTATCATGTTGCCAGACATTATTCAAATGTTGTAGTTCATCTTCATTATCATAACACTCGTTCCATCTATAAAAAGAACAATTGAATACATAAACCTTAAAAATATATAACAAAAAAACCCTCAAAACATGCCAAATCATATAATCATATAATTCTATATATATTAAAATATTAAAAAATACCTAAAAATATTTTAGCGACGGTGGCCGAGCCGTACGGCAGCCGCGAGGTGGTAGCGGCAACCGTATGGTGGTTGGGGCACCGAGTGTGGGTTAGAAAGATATAGAGGAGTGAATGAGACGTGTATCATGAGGTAATAAATAGATTTATATAAGCATGAGGCTAAACAAGTTAAGCTAAAAATGAAATTTACAATTATAATTCAAATTAACAATCACCATTAATGAAAAATGAAATTTACAATTAACATGGTTGAAAACGTTTTTTTAATGTGTTGAAAACGTTTTGGCAAATTATATAAAATGGTTGAAAACGTTTTTTATGGCTTTGACAGATTTTCTTAAATAGATTTTAACTTTTCAATTACTACTTTTTTCAAGAATAGGTGAAATATCAATTATAAAGTAGTATAAATATAGATATTAGCTGAATTTTGTAATTTATTAAAATTAAATGTGATTTTACTACACTAATAAGAACTTTAAGAGATGGGTTAGTCTAGAGATCACAAATGTTCAAGAACAAGATTTTGTTACCCGCGCGTTGCCGCGGAAGCATTGCGTCGATGTTAATAGTATACGTTGTTAGTATCGATCGTTGTATAGATCAAAATGATACGCCCCAAAGAAACTATTCGAATAAAATGCATAGGCACTCGCTTTAGTATAAAACATACATTATGTTGCAGCTTATCACGTAAATTTTCTATGTATTGTAAATATATAAATAGATAGAAGAACTGTTATACTCTATAAATCTTCCTTTGCAACCCTTATGCACTTTCTTCATATTATCTATCAATATCAATTTATGATCGGCTGTACGTAGTATTTTAATTGCTATTGCATCTCTGGAAATGTGATGCGCCAAAAGAAACACACCAACATCAAACATGTTGATAAAATTAGTAAGTCCAACATAACATGGAACCCATTCTGAAGGATGTACCGAGTGGATATGGTGTTTCCCTTGCTGCAAACTTCTGAACGGTGTGAGGCTTCTACACAAACATACAGACATGTGCATCTTTTACAAACAAACATAACCAAATTTAGCGTTTATAAATATGAATAGGTAACATCAGATGACATATGTTTGGTATGGATTGAAATGGTTTGGGTCTCCTTCTTCCTTTATCAAATAAGAGTAATGTATAATATACATGTCGAGCATTTATATACCCACTTGACATGTGATACACATTATTACATAACCCTTTATTCCACATACTTTACTTATTGAACATCAACTCCAAACATTTAAGGGTGCCACGTCAGCCGTTCCTGTTTTCTAAACACGTACAACAAATACTCGGGTACTACAACGTATCATCTCCACTTATGCCCTTCCTGAATTCTTGAGCAGATCATCAGCCCTTTTTCCTGTCAATATCTTCCCGATCCTATTATTGCAACTCACAGAATTCAGATTTTACTATGGTATATGTGGTTTAGTAAATTAGTAATTGCAATAACTTAAAGAGAGGTACTGGAGGTGAGTCTTTACTTTTCATATACTTTGTTATTAGGTCGTCAATCCAAGTGTTGCTTCCACTAATGTCGGATGTGTCTTCCAGAGGTTGGTTTAATTATAGGGTCAAAAGAGTCAATAATCATCCAATTCGTTATATAAATATATAGATTACTGTTATAGCAACTAACATTTTTTAATAATCATTATATAGTGCTTGCGGATAAGCCCAACCCATTTAGACTAAACATGATATAATTTTACCCCTGTTGACCGGCTACCAATCCACCCCTTTTTTAACCTCCTAAGATTACCTTTACTACGGTGTATACAACACTATCCAAGGGGTGTTTGGATGTGCATTTCACTGAGCAACTTTAAGTTGCAATATTCATTTTCAAGTGCTTGTCAAACACTGTTCATCGTTATGATTCTATATATTTTTGTGTTAAGGTACTCTAATTTGAAAAGGATTCTTAAGTGCTAAATTTCACAAATTAATTTGGCACAAAAAAGCGCTTATGAATACCATCTACTTTTGTCAGTTTTGTAAATCAGTGAATATGTCATGCTTAACAGGTCAAATGGTTCTCGCATCTACATTCACCAAACTATTTGGCCACATAACATGTGGGTTAAGGCTGGAAAACTATGTATGTATTTAGCCTGATACACTAAACTACTGATATAATAGGCTAAGGTTGATATGCAGAACATGAAACTGACAACTTTTTCCAACCTCTAGAAGTGAAAAGCATCTATATAATGTTTAAATACATAGTAGGTATTTGTAAAAAAGTGAATGTATTCAAACATATTAGGTGTGAGCATACCTCCTAGATACCAATCTTAATAAGTGATGCTAAAAATTTGAGGCCTTTAGCTTATCAGTAGGGGCTGAAGCAACAGTGGTTTTGTTCAGGTTCTTAACATCTGTTTACATCAGATGCTACTTTCTAGTGTTAGGATAAACAGATACTATGGCTTATTTACTATTTCTTTTAATCTATGTCGAGACTTATTCTCATATTACAAATTGGTTTTATTGTTTTATCCTAATTCTATGTTCTTAATTATTCTAAACTAAGAAGATTAGCACTTTCGTCCAAACACTCAAAGGTGATCATAGAATCAGATAAGCAAGCTGAAACATTTACTTCTTGAACACCTTTTACTTATGAGCAGAAGCATATAACATGCTTATAAGCAGATTAGCATAAGCATTCTTTTACCTCAATTAAGCTTCTTTTAAATAAGATCACGTGTTTGGCGTGGAACTTTAATTACGATCACGTAAAAGTTATAGCAGATTAGTAGATTGGCATGGAACATAATCTGATTCTGAGAGTACCTAAACTCGATCACATTTTAATGATTCAGAGAGTATCTTCTATAACTTTTACGCGATTGTATTTAAAGTTTACAAACTCGTTCTCATCTATAATGTATAAAGAAAAGAAATTATATACCACGTATTGGCTCGAGATTTGACTCATTAGTTCTGCCAATTTGAACATGTTCTTGTGGGAAACGTCATTCATGTTGGTGAGGAACCTAGAACTTTTATAACGAATGCATCAGTAAGTATCTAAGTGCTTACTTTTTACAGTAAGATAAGCAAATAAAGTGTTTTAACCGTATGTTTAAGGTTATTTATCAGCTTAAGAGGCTGTTCGGGATTGTTTATTATTAGCAGATCAACAGTTTTAAGTGTTTGCATAATCCGAACTACCTGATCTTACTATAAGGTATAAGTCATTTCCAATAAGTAGGTTCTTAATACTCTTTTTTAACGCTTATCAGTCTTGTGGCTTCTTTGTACAAAATTAGCAATTTGAAACACTATTTTCAAAACAACTTATTTCTAATTAAAAAAAATAAGCCATCTTAAACACCCTCTATAAAAGACTAAATAAGCAGATAAGCACTTGAATAAGTAATCCCAAACTCCCTCATATTCATTTCAGTAGATCCAAACAATGTTGCATCTTATATTTTAGCAACTACATAAGCATAAGGAAAAAAAAGCAACCCAATGAGTGAAGTAGAACAATACCAGTAGGGAAAAATTCAATTTCTTTAAGTTTTCGGGCTGCATCCACCTCATCCAGTATAAAAAATGGTGACGGTTTTTAACTGTATAAAAAAATTTAGTAAACACCATTAGACCGAAGAGTTTTTCAATACTCACATCAATTAATAATGATGTTCCCCATGAGTATATAGAGAAAAGCTAAGATCAAATCTTTTTCTAAAATTTATGGGCACTTTAGCTTTTCTCTATATAAACGACGAATATTTAAGACATTATCAAGAAACACGTATCCCCTATCATATAAGTTAAATGAGCAAAAATATCTATTAGTTAGCATATCAGTTAATAAAGTCAAACTCATCAACTTTATTATTTTTGCTCATTAACTATCTAGTTGATAACACATCGATTCTTGTTGTTGTGATTTATCACACACATGCTGAGGGTAAAACATGTATAAATTAGACAAAAAGTGTAAACGATTTTTATGAAGATACTATAACAGCTAGGCTTCACATCCTGTACATTCCTAGCAGCCTAACCCAAATACACCCTATTATGTTTTTTGTAGTCACGTCCTGTAATGTCCTATGTATGATAGAGGTGGTCTGGTGATTGACCTTAATGCTAATGGTTATCCTCAAAGTTCAACGACCAAACATCATGTTTCGAACATCATGTTTCAAACGGAAAGGCAGCAACCAAACATCATGTTTCGAATGGAAAACAACAACAAATCATATACCCTTATGGCCCCATATTCCCACGCAACTAAATAAGTTAAGCTAAACAGTTCCTTAATCCCACACACCATACGTACAGATGCGGCCTCATAAGTTCCCAACAACTTTTTAGTATATAGTTGTCGTAAATAAGTTCCTCAAGCTTTTTTTGCCAATAAGCTTTATTTTTATGGGTGAATGAGCCAATCAAATGCGGCCTCATAAGCCATAAAAAAATTAGCTTTTTGGCTTTCAAATTTGTATTTAAGCTCATAAGTCCATCAACTAAGCACGTAAGTGGGAAATAAGCTACTAATTATACTATCTAATACTACATATGAACTTAGTCCCAAACGCACACAGTCACTCAAATTCATATATCTATAAGGATCATCACGGTAAAATCTGGTTACGACATCCAATCCAAACCAACCTCCATCATTAAACATATCCTCTTTAGCAGACGACAATCTAACCGCTGAATTTTCAAAATCTAATACCATCTGTCCTTTGCCAAAACCCGAATGAAAAGAAGACAAACTTGTCGTGTGTTTTCCAGATGGTAAAGAAACAGCCGAATTCTGAAAATCCAAAACAACTGCCTTTTCCTTTCTGGGAGAACGCTTTCCAACAAACAGCACAATATCGGCAAAACCAACTCCATGAGAACTATAAGACCCGTCACATACTGAACTACTACCGAGCCCATATCCCGGAATCCCAACATCAGCAACCAATGAACCATAACCACTGTGCAAAAAAGACGTCCCAACTTTTTCCTTACCACTACGTACGTTTTCTAGATGAACTTGACTATTCATATATACCCAACTTTTTTTCTATTACTTTTTATGTTTTCCCATTCAACATCAGTGTTCAGGTTTTCAAGTTTTCGTTTTCCTTTCATTTCATAGAACAGAAATGCAAACAGAGCAAGCGCAATAAAAAACTATTGGGCATCATAAAAAGGCATTAGCAATTCAAATAACAGCAAGCAACATCAAATTAGTAATTCAAACAACAGAAGCAACATCAAACAAATAAAATCAGATAGCATTCAAAGCAAAAAAAAGAATTAGGACACAAAGTTCAAAGACTAACCTAAATTAGCAGCAGGTATCCCAAATTCAGGCTTCAGACAGACAATGCATGAAAAAAAAGATAACAATCAGAAACCGTAATTAATAAAAGAGACGAAACACTTTTGGCATACGATGATCAACTCCCTGGCGTGACTCAAGGATTCAGTTAAAAGAACAAAATGCAAACTATAAACTAAAAGTCATTTACTTTTAGGATATTACTCGCATCTTTTGACCTTCCTTGGACTCATTTAGAGCCTATCTTTAAACTAACAATTCAGAACCTGTCTCAACCTGTTACACAACCTGCCAACCATTTGTTTTCCTACCTGAAAATAAGGTAAAAGAAAACAATATTATAGAATCCAGAGAGTAATTTACTAAAAAGTATGTACGATGTGTAGTTGTTGGAGCATATTCACGACTCGGTTATAAAAATTACATGATCGTCACATAAATGAACTCGAGACAAATTATTCTCCAGAACCGGAAGAAGCACCTGTAACTTTTTCCTATTTTGAAGCAGGATACAAACTCATCCCCAAATTATTGCTGAGCAATTGAATATCAAAAAATGAAGGACCATTATTCAGGTTTTCAACTTGAGTTTCATTGTTTATGTTTCCAAATTCAAATTCACAATTTATATTTTCAAGTTTTCGTTTCCATTTCATGTACTCAATGTATAGAATATTAGCAATTTCCTACATCAGTTATATAACTTATATAACTGATATCCGTCGGAACGCTGAAGAGACATTATGATTTGACAGTTAATTACTAATAATTGACATCATCCAACACCTACCATTACAAAATGTTGTTACAACTAACAACAACTAAAATTAGGATTTCAAGAAAAACTAAAGAGACCATGTAGCTTTTGAACAACTCGACAACTAAATCATTCAAAAGTTGCAACATATAATTATTAGGATAACATCTTTAAAACATGAATAAACATGAACATGCTACGGCTGTTACTTCAAGAGATGAACATGCCCAGTTATTTATATCAAAATTACGTCACAATCAAATATAAGTTCAAGAAAAAAGAACAAAAAAAAGTAGCAAATCACCTTGATAGAAAATAAATAGCCGAAGTTCCAAATTCCAGTGAACACTGTAAAGGGAAAACACAAAAATCATGAGAGGCTATAAACAATCAAACAACTAAGACATTCAAAAAACAATAAATCAAGTAGTATAAGAACCCCCAAATATTAAAGCTACAACAGTTCGGAAAAATGATTTTCGATATTAGTTTTAACATCATAATCAGTATTGCAAAATTTATTTGGATCTTGATTTTGCCTGAAAATCAGTCGCCGCCGCTAATTTTTGGTTTTGGCTGCTATTTTTTGGTATTGGTTTGTGGGTTAGATAGTTTTAGGCCGACGGATTTGTTAAATGAGAATGGAGGTACACGTGTTTAATGAATCAGAGAGAGTATATACGTGTGTTGGAAATACACGTGGCTCTCTTTTGTGGAAAGAAGTATTAGAGAAACATGTAGTTAGGTGTTTGGTTATTATATTAAGTATTTATTTGTTTAATAATTAAGTTATTGTTTCTAATGATTAAAAAATTATTATATGAGATTTACTGTAGCAAATGTGTCTTACAGCACTATGGCTTTTGTTAGTTTGTATAATAAACTGCTAAACACCGTTCACAAAACACAAAACACTTTCAAAAATCACAAAAAAAGCTACATGTTCTTCAGCAATTCAAACATCGCTAACAACATCGTCATGTGAACTGTGCATAATATTATCATTCAGCAAATCTTTCTTACCAAATACTTGTACAAATTTTTCACGAGACTGCTTCAACTTGTCACTAAGAGGAAAGATTGAACTGGCTTCTTTTAAATTTAAATAAAGACTCACCAATTCATCATAAACTATATTGTAGTTCGCTTCAATCTTAGCATGAAATACCTGAAATCAACTTATATGAATTAGAACACGAATAGTTTTTATTGACAATAACCGATATCCGATCTAAAGTTAAATACAACAAGCATAACAATTCAGGAATCATAGACGTATAAAACACTCGATGTACTGTGAATGAAAGTAAAACTGACCTCTTCTTGTAACTCTGTTTCAGAATTAATTTCTCGCATGGGCAACTTACCAAATCCTCCCCCGTTAACCTCCAACTTTTCTCGACACCTCATAAGAACGAAATTCCAACATTTTATAGCCGGCCTTTGACGAATAACTGGGAAAGCGTCACATCTCGTTGAATCAAGGTACAACAACTACATTTTAAAAAGCACAAAAAATAAGATTGTTAGAAAAACATGATTGTACATCAGATTGGTGTAGTGTTAAACTCAATCACATTGTGAATATGTCTGTTAACATCCGAAAATAAGCATACTTACATGTGAATATGGATATAACAATTAGTAAACTAGTTATAAAAGTGAATAAAAATAATAAAATGTAAGAAAAGAACTTACACTTAAAAAAGTCAATGGACCTATGTAAAAGCACCCCTTTTCCATCCGGCCTTACAGGATTTCAAACATTCAAGTATAAAACCACACCAATCTAGCGTCTCAACACGAACATCGTCTGATATTTGCTTTAAAACAGTCATCGAACAAACACCATTACTTTCACAAGTCGCCATTGTGTTAGCAAACAACATCAAAAATTCATTTTAAACATCCTCCCAGCATCATTAGAACTAGCAATAACATCCAAGATATCATTTGGTCGGATGTCGCTCGTTTGAAACTGTGCTTTCAAGTCTTTGATAAATGGATCATCAGAAGCTCTTGGTTCCAAAGACATTATTGACTTCCCACCATTAGGAACACCAAGCATGTCATGGACAGCTTTAGCAGTAACTTCAATAGACCCGTCATGCAGCATTAATTCCATCTTTTCAGGATCAAAATTGTCTACAACATAATACCCTAACATAGTTGGAATTTCATCAAGAAACATGCCAATTAAACTTCCAAAACCCATTTCAATCAAACACCTCTTTTGATCAGGTTTCAAACAAGTAATTGTACTATGCAACGCCTTTGGCGACGACCTTGTACGAAGTGTTGTATAAATACTTCTTTTCCCCTTTTGCTTTTTAATCTTATGAGATACCACTTCTGATTCTTTTCCTTTCTCATTCATCGCATCATTCCTAGTTTCTTTAGACAACTTTTTGTCCACCTTGTCTTTTTTGGTACCAGATTGAGCAAAAACACCATTTCTTTCTCAAAAATGGTAGATTCAGTTCCTTTCCTCTTTAGAACTGGTTTATTATTTAAATCTTTTATGGAACCGGTCGTTCTCTTAGGCTCTTCCATAAGACCTTTGCACTTTTTAATTAAACCTTTAGTGTACTTTATTTTGGGACATAGGCCACTATGATTATCCTTTACAACTGAGTTGTCTTCAACTAAATACTCAGTAGATTGTTCTTCCTCAAACACCTGTTCTTGAACAACAGTGTTGTCTTCATCAACTTGTCCATTGACTTTATTTTCATCACCTAGGTTTTCATCTACAACTGGGTTGTCTTCTACTATAATTTCAGTCAATTGTATTCCTCCTACACCGAACTTATTTCCTTTTCCTTTTTGAAGCGTTTCACGTTTCTTTATTTTCTTAGAAGTAGCCACTTTCCTTTTGGATTGAGGTTTGTTTTGCTCAGCAATCTGATTAACTATATCTACAATGGTTACACAATGAGAACGACTTTTGTTAATTTTCAGATCACAAACTATATCTACGCTAAAAACAATATAAAAAATTTAGTGAGTAGCCGTGAGTATGTTAACAAGATATGTACAACATATAAAAACTAGCTTGTTGTAAGCTTGCTTTACATACTAAATGACATGTCAAACGAAACCCATATATTAAAATTTCATAATTAACAACTTACGTGTGTGCACGCTCATATTAAATGTATGAAGCATATAAATAAAAGATGGGTAGCTTAGTTACCATGTATGTGGATTGGATCAGATTTTGTAAGAGACTCATTTTCCATTTCGTCTAGTAAAGTTGGATACTGTCTTTCACGTGTAGATTGGTCAAACACCATAAAGTCAAACACCAATTTTTCTTCATGTTTGAACACAATAAAGTCAAACTCTTGCACTTCATTATCTATCAGAAACTTACTCCAACCGTCACCAAAAACGCCTTTGTCACTAATGTCCACTGGCCATTCACGACGACCTCTTCTTAGTATTGCTTTCTTGCATATCTCTTCGTCCAAGTTTGTCTAAAAAGGTTTCGGAATTGACTGTAAAAACATATATTGCTTAACTAATTGCTAAATAATATACCTCAAGTAAGTTGAATCATTCTAATAAAGTGATGCATTGTCTTTCTGGGTCAACAGTCACTTGTTTCTTTAATAGTAACAAGTCCGATAAACATTTAAGATTAAATAAATTTGACTCGCAATCATCATTCATAAGTTATTTTATAAAGATACATATAAATAGTTTAAGTATTAAGCAATTGAATTTCGTGTCTGCAATTTTATGGTTCTGCAAGTCGCTTGGTCAACGGTTGTTTGGCATATGGGTATGCACTTTTTGCTGTTTAAGAGTGTTTGGCTTATGGGTCTGGAACTTCTGCTGTTTAAGGACTGTTTGGCATTTGCTTTCACTTGGCTGGTTCTATATTGCTGGTGGGTCAGACATATTCTTGTGACAGTGGTTTTTTGGCTTTACTTTCAATTGGGATGGGTTATTGGTACCAATGTTTTAAAACCCGGGTTGACTTGGCCGGTTGAACCGGTTCGAAGACCGGGTCGGATGTGACCGGATTTTGCTTGTTTGAGAACCGTTGAACCATCGGTTTTTTATTGACCCGGTTTGATAAACCCGACCGGATCATGACTTCTTTTTTATAAATCTAACAAAAACTTTTCTTTTTCTATAAACCTTTCTAAGTTTAATAAAAAAAACTGAAGCGATGATGACTAATTTTAATTTAAATATAATTAAAACTAACTTAAAGCACCAACTAATAATGTCTTATTATAGTCTATTATAACTTAGAATCATATGTTGATTGTTTTTACAAATAGTTGCTATAATTTTATAGATATAGAACCTAAAAACTAAAGCTTATCAGTAAAGACTTAATATTTTTCATCGGTTTAATTTAACGTAAGATAACTTGTGAGATTATACAACACTACATATTAATATTAGGAAAAAAATATACATATGTATAGAACCGGTTTGACCCAGCGGTTCAACCAGTTAAACAGACTACTATACTGGGTCAATTAAAAAACCGGGTTTTAAAACATTAATTGGTACCCCTAAAACATCAACAATATCCACTAT
>BQNB010097118.1:3542-25464 GCA_026074375.1 Tanacetum coccineum | reverse complement strand
GTATGATTAAGGATTAGATCTATATAAAAAAATAAGTTTGAATAAAATAAGCAATCGAAAATAAGCTAAAATAAGCTCACTCAAAAAGCTCTAAATCGAAAATAATATAAAATAAGCTAGTCTAACTAAGCTATGGAAGTAGCTTATTAGAATATAAGCTTAAGAGATGGGATCCAAAAATAAGCTATAAGCATGAGCTTATTTGGAAATAAGCAAAGGAAGAGAAAGAGTAGAAGAATAAGCATTAAGAAAAGTAAAAAAGTAATTAAGCATTAATAAAAACCAACCTTAAAATCAACATCTTCATTCATGAAAAATTAGCCAATAGAATAAGTTGAGAATAAGCTAAAAAGCTTTTATAATAATAAGCTAAAATAAGCAAAACTATTCTACTCCTAAAACTACACTACAACTACTATGTGAAAATACCTACTAAATCTAACACTCTCAAATGCTGTTGATGCGTGTGTTTTTATATCCAAGTGGGTTGGGGGTAAAATTGTCCCTTCCAACGGTCAGCCAATAAGAGATCCAGATCTAGGGGTATTTTGGTCATTTTGTCACTCTATTTGCCATATTTATTTCTTATGATTGGCTCGGAAATGCGTTCCTCGTACCAGCTAATCATTAGCTGTATTATTCCAGATCCTCCAATAGCAAGATGACACGTCACCATTCTAGAACCATCGGTAATGCTACCTGGTACTAACCCCCTGCCATCTGAACCTTTATTCTGAACCTTGTACCTCTGAACCTCGTACCTGTAACTCAATGATTAGTTTGCCACGTGTCACCACCTGAGTGGCGCCACATAGCTTGCAAGCCGCCACCGGTCAACCACCGCCAGACCACCTATCAACCACCGCCGAACCACCGGTCAACCACCATCGGACCACCAGTCAACCACCGCCGGACCACCGGTCAATGGCAGTTGACCACCAGTCAACGGTCGGGTCAAATGGGGTCTACTGCTGCACGTGGCATGCCACGTCAGCTAACTGGGTCCCAGTTGCCTACGTGGCAGCCACGTTAGCTGCTGACGTGGGGGAGGGGATAATAACCCTCCTGTATAGAATCGAACTCATGACCTCTTGGGTGTGAATTTAAAGCAAGCCACAAGACCAACTGCACTAGGCAGTGGTCTTGTTACATATACGCAATATATTTTATTTTACCCATTATTGGCCAGGTTCAGAATATTTAATAAAGAAGGGTTTAAAATGGCGAAAAGGTTCAAAATAAAAAGGTTCAAGATAGAAAGGCCAGTACCGTTGGACTCGTAATTTCATGCTCTTTCCAATGGTGTGATCAAGGAATATTAATGACTTCGTTTGAGCCTCGATAAACGTAAAAACGTCATCGAAAGTCACTCGAAAATTACTGTTTTTGCTTTGTTTTCAATCCTTTGTACCTGTAAGGCGTAAAAACATAATACAAACATATTTGCAACATATTTATACATATTTTAGTGTTTTAGTCCACTTATTAGCATTTTTCGGGGTACAAATGATGTGTGTTTTAGCACGCATCAAATTTCCCCACACTAAGCCATTGCTGGTCCCACACACAATGTAAATAAAATACGCCCGAAAATAAATAATAAAATCCCCTTTTAACTTATGACCCCTCACAATCAAACAAGAATAGCCAAATATAAGATAAGATGCTAACACTACTTATAAATGTTAATTGTGTAAGTATAATCTTAACTTTTTGCTCCCATTATTCCTAAATTCCTCTAAAGATTTTATTATTATTATCAGTGGTGACAAATAAATTATGCCCTTATTAATATAAAGTATATCTAGTTTAGACCATAATTAGTTTTAAATCATTTCCTAAAGAGACGATATGGTGAGAATAAGGTCCACATTAAGGTTCTAATTTCACATGATTTAGGGGTTATCCTTTTTATTTCATCCGCAACAACTCAACTACGAGTCCAGAGATGGAGGCTTTATTTAGATAACCCCAGAGTCAAAATTTGGCTTTATACTTATTATTATTGCAACATTATTAAACCTCGGTCCTTTAGAAGGCTGCAACATCGGTTGTGAGCCGGCAAGATGCAGCAAACTTTTATCAGCCCACAGTTTTTATTATTATTCTTTCCTCCACCCTTTAAACGACTGTCACATCGGTATGCGAGCCGACCATGATCCAGAAGTCTTATTTCGGCTTCGGTTTATTACATAATTATTATTATTATAGCCAAATTTCAAGTCCTGTGGTCTTTTAACAACTGCCACATCGGTATGCGAGCCGACCATGGTCCAGGAGTCTATTTCCCCACAATACTGACAAAACCTCGATGTGTACCTTACTTTCACCAGAAGGAATCTTTACGAAGTGATTTAAACTAAGAATCGCAAAAACCTAAAGCAACTTTATTTTATTCAACAAATATAGCGTTTAGTAAGCTGGTGGGAGCAAAAAGCCATAATTAACCTCTATGAGCTCTAAAGATATCCAACTAATCCACACTTAGCATCAAACTTATATTTAACTCTATCATATTTCGTCCTTTGCAAAATTTTAAAGTTGAGCAAACGATTAGTCTAAAAAGCTAAGGAGAAAGCTAGAGTTTAAAACTCGGTCAAGTCAAAAGCTACCTAGTTCTACGGCTACGGGCCTACCTTATTTCCAGATCTTAATATATTCAGACATTTTTTTCATCATTTTTTTTCATTTTAGATAAATATATATATATTTTATAATTATAAAACAATAAAAATTTAAAATTTTGGTCAAAACAGGGTTGCGTGGGAAACATATAGGCTACATGTTATGATGTATCATTCGATAGAATAAAAAAATCCCCCCCCCCCACACTTAGATTGATATTGGCCTCATGTTCAAAAATATCGGGTTTTAACCCTCACTTAGGAATGAAAAAGGGCAAATGCTTGTAATCTTAAAGTTGAAAGGGGAAAACACAATTATATACTTGATCAGGATGGTGATTCCAAAATAAGCAGAAAGATCAACGGACGGATGATTGGAGGATTGAATCAGCACGGGTCTTCATGATCTTAGGAATCCTACAAAACGAAACACATACCATGAAAGAGACACGCCACACCATTAGGCTATAAAATCACACACTATCTTATTTATTCAAGAAAATAGAAAGAAGATAAAAGAAGGGTTGCCTCCGAGAAGCGCTTGTTTTTTACGAGTCTCTAAGCTTGACTCTCCACGATTTTCTTTGTCATTGGGGCAGAAACAGAAGAATATAAAAATCACCATCAGGATTTTCATATGCACCGGCTTAAGAGAAGAAAAATGAAAAGAAGAAATACCGGGGTCAAAAATAGTATCAAAAATAGTATCCTCACTCCCAGAGGAGAGAAGAAAAGAAGAATCCACCGAATAAGTGAGATAACGAAGAAATATTCAGATAACAAATGTGATGGAAAGATAATGGCGATCCTCAAAGGTTAACTTCACAAATGTCAGAGAAAAACTCTTCTCATAAATCTCGGGGTCGAAAACTTTGTTTTCCCTATCGGTCATCAATTCTCATGATCAGGTTCATCTTTAAGTTCTTGGGGTTATGATTAATTAGACCTCGTGGTGGAGATTAGGGGTAGTGTCATCAATAAGCAAACTCTCAAGATAGATTATATCTCTATCTGAATCATGATAACCGTTCTTAATTTCCGAGCAAATATCCATATCTAGAAAAGCATCGATTTCATCAATTACGCCTCCTGGGTCGAAACACGTATCCTCATTAGCATCGGAAAGAGGTGTGACTGACAAAGTCGACTCATCAAGGTTGGAATCATAAGAATCCTTACACTCAATGTCCTCTAACACCTCATCAAAAAGAGGATTTACCTCACTAGAGATATATTCGTCATCAAATTCGAAAAGAGGGTTCGAGTAAATTTTGACATCTTCCGGAATGTCCTCATCAGATAGTAACTCGTTATCACTAGATGAAAAATTATTTAAATCGAAAAGAGGGTTAGAGAAAGTCATGGATTTTTCCTCAAAAATTAGAGAGAAATCATCACTCGAAGGTAAAACGCTCTCACTATTACTCCCGGATGAATCCTCAAACTATCTTGGGATTGGAATAAGGTCTCATTATACAAACTTTTAAATTCGTCCGATTTCTTTTCAAGAATGTGTAAATTTCCTCATTCCCCATTATGAGTTGGTATGGGTTCTTTAGTTGGTAAATCGTGTGTGATTGCATTAATTGAGAAATTTGAGTTGAGATTAGTCCAAAGGAATAGTGCTTCTTTGTGGATATAACTTTAAAAAGTTGCAAAGATTTGTAATACGGTTTACTTTAGTCGCTGGTCGGCGTGTTTTAACATCTGCTTTTCCTTACTAAGACATTGAGAGTTCATAATCGAGAGAAGTTTAGAATTAGAGAATTCAATTAGATATAAATTATTATGAATACAATAAAGCTTTTTGTTGAAACTCATTTTACAGCAAATCTAGCATCGTTAAATTTTTTGTTCGCGCTCTCACAAGTTGTTAATAAGTTACGCAATGTTGGAGTTTGTGTGTTTTCTCGGCGCGCTTGAGATGCTTGCTTTTGAATCATGTACATTCTTGCTTCTCTTTGAGCTGCTAAGTAATAAAACCTTGCTTACGTATCTCTTGATTCAGTTCTTTTTGCAAAATTTCCATTTATCGTATAAAGGGTTATATGTTTTAATACTACTTTACTTTAAACAAAAGGCGTAAGTGACTTTCTGGATGTTTCCTGAAGGCTTATGTATCGAATGTGTGGGGTTTAATATGGTCAAAAACCCCCAACTGAAAGGACATTGAAAATTTTGTTAATAGGGTGACACTGAAAAGTCGCACTGAGGCCTCAGTTATTCCAACAACGATATTTTTGAGAAAAACTAGATGAATTTTGTGAATAATACTAATCCTAAAAGTTTTTGTTTGTAGCCGGTTCTGCTCATAGGACAAGTTGGTACCCGATAATTAGTGGACATCAACCACCATATTGAGCTCTTTCACATAAACTCACACGGTATTAATTATGATTTTTTGGAGCGCTTGTCTGCTCTCTCATCGCTCCATCGCTCTCGCTCTCGGTGTTTATTATAATAAAAGGATTTAGGTTATAGACACTCTCTAGATACCTGATCTACATGCTACAGCCCGGACAGATGTCCACCATTAAAACGGACCTCCACACACGAGGCAACAAACTGGTTATAGAAGCAATCGATGCAAGACTACCACTCTCACCACACCAGGATCCAATAAGGGATAAAAACGAAAGATTTATGACGAACGAGTGATAAAGGAGAATATTTTTTGAAATTTACTTATAAAGAAAATACTATCCCCAACATATTTTTTTTGTATTTTAACATTTATAAAAGAAGAAGAAGAAATAAAAAAATAAGAAGAAAAAATTTTTGAATTATTATTTCTCGAGCTAGCGCTACTTATTTTGTACAATTTTTTTTTAGCGTCTCGCTCTCTCTCTCTCACGCACGTATATCTCTCTCTCTACCACGAATCAGATATGCGCACTCTCGCGCACGCAAATCTGCTCTCTCTCACTCTCGCTGTTAAAAATAGCTCCACACCTCTCCCCGGCAGCGGCGCCATTTTGACAAAGTCGTTTTTCAACACGTTTATCAAATAAACCCTCAAATATATATAATATAATACATATACGTAAGCAAAGTATCATACAAATTATTCTTAAGAAAGAATAATAAGTAATCAACACGGGTATCGTTTTCCTCAGCGAGAGGTGAATGGAAATCTACGTTTAAGTTGTAAATCGAGCTTGATTGTCATTCATGTTTTTGGTTTTGTTTTTTTAACTATTTTTATACTAAAAAATAAACTAATATTAAGTCTAAGATATAAAACTACAAGATTATACTAAAATTGATCTAAAAGATATAAATGACAAAAATGCTTGTTAAGTGACATGAACTGTTCCTTAAGTGCGGGCTTAGGTTTAACAAATTAAAATCCTTAAAAAACAAGTTTCAAGAAATTACATGACAAGTAAAGTAAAATGCTTTTTAAAATAAATGACAAGTATTTAAACTGCATTAAAAGTAAATGACGGTATGTAAATTAACTATTAATTTTTTAAACCTTTTTAAACGCACTTAAATTCTCCAATTCAATAATCATCGTAGCAAAACACAAGGTTAACTACTGACTCGCATCATGATCAAATAAGCAAAGCAAACATTTTTAAATTAAACTACAACTATTTAATTAAAAAGAAGAGAAATAGGACCATAATTTGAAGAGCCTATATAAACGATAACCACCCGATCTTGACAAACTTAATAAACAAATAAGTTAATCACATTTTATTCTTACTTCATAATTAGCAAATAAAGATGTCAAACTTTATCTACTAATTACTTTCATAAAAACTATAAAGATTAAAAACTTTATCTATTGATAAACCTTTATAAGACCCTTAAAGCTCGGCCTATGAGTTGGATGATTTTATCAACATTTTAAAAAATTAAGGATTAAGTGAACAAGATAATATTAAGTACTAAGATCAAATAAGCTAGAATTTATTATAAAGACATAAAAAAAAAAAAAAAAAAAGCTAAGAAAAAGATGAAAATATGATCTAAAATCTACCCCGAAAACTATCGTATTTCAATCAAGGAAACTTGGATCGGGTATATTTAAAGATTTAGATCTAAGAAAAATAAGCTAGAATTAAAAAGCAACAAACTTTATGCTAGAAAATAAGCTAAAAATAATAGATCTACTATTTTTAGATCTAATCCACCCGAAACTAAGGTGTTCAATCAAATGAACTCGGATCGGGTATGATTAAGGATTAGATCTATATATATATATATATATATATATTATTATATATATTATATATATATATATATATTAATATATAAAAAAATAAGCTTGAATAAAAATAAGCAATCGAAAATAAGCTAAAATAAGCTCACTCAAAAAGCTCTAAATCGAAAACAATATAAAATAAGCTAGTCTAAATAAGCTATGGAAGTAGCTTATTAGAATATAAGCTTAAGAGATGGGATCCAAAAATAAGCTATAAGCATGAGCTTATTTGGAAATAAGCAAAAGAAGAGAAAGAGTAGAAGAATAAGCATAAAGAAAAGTAAAAAAGTAAATAAGCATTAATAAAAACCAACCTTAAAATCAACATCTTCATTCATGAAAAATAAGCCAATACAATAAGTTGAGAATAAGCTAAAAAGCTTTTACAATAATAAGCTAAAATAAGCTAAACTATTCTACTCCTAAAACTACACTACAACTACTATGTGAAAATACCTACTAAATCTAACTCCCTCAAATGCTGCTGATGCGTGTGTTTTTATAGCCAAGTGGGGTTGGGGGTAAAATCGTCCTTTCCAACGGTCAGCCAATGAGAGATCCAGATCTGGGGGTATTTTGGTCATTTTGTCACTCCAACCGCCACATTTATTTCCTATGATTGGCTCAGAAACGCGTTCCTCGTACCAGCTAATCATTAGATGTATTATTCCAGATCCTCCAATAGCAAGATGACACATTACCATTCTAGAACCATTGGTAATGCTACCTAGTACTGACCCCCTGCCATCTGAACCTTTATTCTGAACCTTGTACCTCTGAACCTCGTACCTGCAACTCAATGATTAGTTTTCCACGTGTCACCACCTGAGTGGTGCCACGTGGCTTGCCAGCCGCCACCGGTCAACCACCGCCGGACCATCGGTTAACGGCGGTTGACCACCAGTCAACGGTCGGGTCAAATGGTGGCTACCGCTGCCACGTGGCATGCCACGTCAGCTAACTGGGTCCTAGTTGCCTATGTGGCAGCCACGTCAGCTGCTAACGTGGGGGAGGGGATAATAACCCTCCTGCATATAATTAAACTCATGACCTCTTGGGTGTGAATTTAAAGCAAGCCACAAGAACAACTGCACTAGGCAGTGGTCTTGTTATATATACGCAATATATTTTATTTTACCTATTATTGGCCAGGTTCAGAATATTTAATAAAGAAGGGTTCAAAATGGCGAAAAGGTTCAAGATAGAAAGGCCGGTACTGTTGGACTCGTATTTTCATGCTCTTTCCAATGGTGTGATCGAGGAATATTAATGACTTCGTTTAAGCCTCGATAAACGTAAAAACGTCATCGAAAGTCACCCGAAAATTACCGTTTTTGCTTTGTTTTCAATCATTTGTACCTGTAAGGCATTAAAAATAATCAACGAATTTAAACCATGTGTGTATCCATATTTTAGTGTTTTTTTCTGTTTTATTAGCATTTTCGAGGGTAAAAATGATATTGCGTTAGCCGCACTATGGTGTTAGTAAGTATTGTGCTTCCGCACCGCGATTGGTAAAGTAGAAGATGAGCATAAGGTCTTTAGGTTGTTACTAATAGACTCCTGATTAGAGCAAGTGAAAAGAAAGAGTTAACTTGGATAGTAAATCTAAGTTATCAAGATCGAGTAGGGTGCGATGCGATTTGCGCGGCTCGCAGTCGATAGATGTGCTAACTGCCTCTTTCCAGCTAACTCTATCCATACGAAAAAATATTGATGGAGCAGTTGGTAAGGTTGTATGTAGATGAGACAGTTGTAAGACATAGATTGCATGTGACGAGCATTCCTGATAAAGATGGATTGAATATTGATGTTTTGGAAAGGGATGTAGAAGTCGTTAGGAACACGAGTATATGTGAGTACTACCTACCATCCATAGACTGATGGTCAGAGTGAGCGTACTTTTCGGACATTGGAAAATATGTTTAGAGCTTGTGTGAGAAATTTGGTGGTAGTTAGGATACTCACTTTCTGTGAGGTGAGTTTTCCTACAAAGATAGTTATTATTCAAGTATTCAAGGTGTTTTCATTGGAGTTAGGTATGGTAGAATGAGGTAGGTCACCTGTTTTATAGGCTGAGATTGGAGAAAGTAAGATGATTAGACTTGAGTTGGAGCAAGAGACAACTAAGGTAGTCGTGATTAAGGAAAGGCCTAAGGAGCCAAAGATCGTCAAGAGAGTTAAGTTAATAGTAGAAATGAAACTTTTAGGGTTTAGTGTTGGTGATCATGTTATGAAGAAAGTTCACCTTGGAAAGTTGTATTAGGTTATTTGATAAAGAAATGGTGAGTTACACCTAGGTATATGGACCATTTGAGATTCTTGAAAGGATTGGCTGTAGCTTACGGTTAAGATTTCACGTATGGAGCATAGAGCTATCAGGGTTTATTTGAGTGGTGTTAAAAATTCGAGTAACTTGAAAATCACGATGAATTTTTTTTAGGCAAATTCAATACGTTGAGCTTGATCAAACTCATATCTTAATTTCGAAAACTAGTTCTTGTTTGATGGAGTTGCAGGATTAAGATATAAATCTGTGGTTACACAATTAAGGTTTTTAAGGGATTTCTCAAGGAAGGGCGAGGTTCATGTCCCAGTTACGGTGTTCTCTCACTACCGTCTCCCACCACACTCCTCCCCTATAGTTGTTCATGTTCGCTATACTCTCATGCTATCATCTTGTGTGGGTACGCAAAGTTATTAGCAGTAAGCGATTGCCATAGATAAGTTAGTTGAATTCAAAGCATAACTTGGGTTAACATGGGTATGGGAAGGACTAATGGAAAGATAAGTATCCTCGCGCATTTGTTTGGTAAAGATAGAGGTTGAACTTTTGGGGGGGGGGGGGGGGGGGGGGGGGGGGGGGGGGGGGGGTGGCGGGGGGGAGGGCTCTAAATCGGGATTGAGATTTCCTAAAGGAGGGGATACTGTGACAACCGTGGTTTGAGCCGGTTGGTCAGTTTGTTTAGAATTTATTTGAAGCGTTTATGTGTGTTCTTTATGTGTTTTATGTGTTTTGTGAGAGATATGTGTATGAGATTGAAGTACATGATTTATGAATCATGATACTAGTTGAAATGAGATTGAATGGAAATGAGATCATTTGGAAGCTTTGCGTAGTTTCAAATGTATGTATGAATTTTTTGTGTACGTACTATATATTATAATACATATTATATTTATTATGTTAGTATTTTAGTGCTTTTAGAGTAATTTCCATTTTAGAAAGAAGGAAGTGGAAGGCTTGTTAGAAATATAGTTAGAAAGTTCAAGGTTTAGCGAAATAAGCAAATGTTTTAACCTAGAATAAAAAAAAATATAGGTATTAAAGTTGTAAATAATAATAAATAATTTTTTTTATAATAGAAAAAAAAACGAATTTTAGTAAAAGAAAAGAAAAAAGGAAAAGATATCCTAATTAGATTACAACTTGTTTTTGGTAATTATCTTTTAGGCTATAAATACACCTCAAAACCCTAAAACAACTCTACTCCGCCCGCGCTCTCTGCGTTTCCTCAATCTCTCTCTCTCTCTTTGACCGGACGAACAACACAAGAGCAAGGGAAACCCCAAAAAATTT
The DNA here is from genome assembly GCA_026074375.1 of Tanacetum coccineum. Lineage (NCBI taxonomy): Eukaryota > Viridiplantae > Streptophyta > Magnoliopsida > Asterales > Asteraceae > Tanacetum > Tanacetum coccineum. The sequence goes on along the minus strand of BQNB010097118.1, from coordinate 15,047 downwards.
TAGGGTTTTGATTTCTAAGCTTTAAGGTATCGATTTCTTAAACCTTTTTCAATTCAATTAAGTTTTAATCATGTAACAATCATTAAGGATGGATTAGGGTTTTATATTTATGATTAAGTTCTGTAATTAATAATGTAATTAATGGGTTTTAAACATTAAAAATCATTTTTAGGGTTTAATTAGGGTTTAGATGTGAATGATTAGGGTTTATCATGTTAAATTCGTAACTGAAATCTGGGCAGAATTTTAGGTCATCTTGCGAGAGCCATATCTCGGTCATACGGATAGCTTTTATTGATTTTCTTGAGCCTAAAATTATCTACAGAGAGTCTACTTTCCAACCCCATAGGTTTCATGAATTAAAAGTGAGTGGAAGTTAGTCAAATTAATCAAACAAGATTCGTTGTCAAAACTGAGTTTTCAGGGCAGATTCTGAGTTGTGTTTGTAAGGTCAAAAACCATATCAAAACGTCTTTTTAATTGATGGGCTTGCTACTGTAGCATGTTCATGATGTTTATGATTTTCTGGAATTTTTGTAGAATTTTCCTAAGTGTTTAAATGGGTCTGCTCAAGCTAAACTTTTTGAAAGTCGAATCAGGTCATATTATGGACACTTTGTGATGTTGAATTTTTATAAAATAGTTAGACTCATTATTATTTTTTCTAAAAAATCATAGAAGCTCACAACTCATTAGGGAGCTATGGGATGTAAGGAAAAGAAATAATTAGGTGTTTAAGTATTTTATTTAGAGTCATCTTGTGACTATAAAAACGGGATAAAATGCAGAAAGTTGAGAAGTAAAGTTTGTGAGGTAATTTGAGGTTAGCAAGTATGAGGAGTATATAGAGAGTTGAATTAAGATAGGATATAGATTATCCATCGTTGTGATTGTTACGTCGACTTGGGTGTGTGACCTAATCGATGGTAACATATGTGTGTATTATTTTGTTTAGATTCTTTGCAAGGTTAATTGAAGAGTTTGGATTTGCTTTGCATCGAGGTGAGTTTTACAGTCCCACTTTTTACTTATATTTTGGGATGGAAATGATGCAAAACTATTTTTGAATTATGAACCGTGATATGTGTTTTTAAGTGTCGAACTATATGATTGCTACGTGCTATTGCTATGTGTTATGAATTGTGGTAAGGCATGTGCATGTGAGAATGGCATGGCCTAGTGTGAACCCGAACGGACTTAGCTAGTCAAGTGGGTTAGTCTTGCGCGGAGATAGATTGTGGGACGGAGGGGTACGATCCACCCTAGATAATTGTAAATTTTGGTTTGTGATAGAATAGCCATGCATATATGTTCGTAAATATTGTTTTTGTTGATCGCGGTTTCATAAGTGTGTCTTAAACCTGTAACTCTCACCAACAATTATGTTGACGTTTTAAGCATCATTTTCAGGTGAGCAAAACGTGTGAAGAGTTAGGAAGAGGAGTTAGCTGGACCATAGGCTTGCATGCGGAGTCTATGATTTATCTGTTTTAGTTATCAATTGAACTTGTCATGTTTTGTTCTTCATGCATTATATGTTGGATTTTTGTTTTGAGCGTTGTCATAACACGCTTTGATTTTGAAGTTTAATAAATGTCATTTTTAGTTTTCTCTATTTTGACGCCTTGTGTTGTGATGATGTCTATTGATCATGTCTTGCGATTCCGCCTTGTCGGGGTGTGACACAAATAAGTGTAGGGAAGATTATATGTTGTTACTTTGAACCTAAATTTATTGTGTGATAGTTTGTGGTTAATTTCTATGTATGCTTTATTTGCTTTTGTTTGCTTGTGTCAAATACTTAGGAATATGTTTTGTGAATTTCTACAGGAGATTTGGATATCAAAAGATAGGATTTTTCAGAAATATTTCTAGAAAACAAAAATGTAATTCATGTCAGGTCCTCCTGACAGCGTCAGGATTAATTCCTGACGATGTGAGGCATGCAAAAAAGGAAAAAACCACGTTTTTAGTAATTTTTGAAAACTTATTTTTGTATGATTTCCAGATTTTTAAAATCCAAATTTTTCTATATGTGATTTGTATTTCGTGTCACAAGTATTCTATCCTTTATTTTAGTTTGTTTCTAAGTTCAGAATTACATCTTGTTATGATCTATCTTGGCTCGATTTTACGTTGGGTATAGTTATTTTTGTCTTTGATTTTCAGGTTATATTAGATAAGGAGAGTCTGAAAGTTCTTTGGATTTTCACTTGGACGATTCTTAGATGAAGATTTAGCTAGATCATTTCGATTCTTCTCCGATATTGAGCAAGCTAGGGGAGTATTAGTTTCTCTCGCTTTTTATTTATCTTTTATTTATTCGTTTTTCAAATACTTTTAGAACATTGGGGACAATGTTCAAAATAAATGTTGGGGGGTAACAATAGCCTTAGAAATTATTCTTTCATTTGCATTTGCTTTGTACTTAAAAAGATGTGTAATATACCTGAACATAGTTCAGGACGGTAATTTTAGCCCAAATTAGCAAAAATATGGCGTACATCGGTGAAACTATAGTATTAGAAGCGTCTCATGGATAGAAGTTATATGACTAGCACAAAAACCCTACCACTCAAAAATTTTACCCCCAAAATGTGAGGTTCACCCCTAGATCTTTAGAAATAAAAGCATACATTTTAATGCTTATGAGAGTGTACCGGTAGTATTATAGATTCTATAACTTGCTTTAGCGATGCATCCCGAGACTGCTAGTGAGATCGCATTCGTGTGATTAGGATTTTCTAAGTGATAACAGGCATTAGGATAACCTTTGTTTTTAGCCTGCATTTGTTATAGTTATTATGATGTCATTGGTCATATAACTACCCCACACCCTTGCTTAGCACTCATTTTTAGTGTAAGATACCCCTAGTACACCCCTCTGAGCCTATCCTTTTCGCGGTTCTCGTAATTTTCTGGTAGATTTCGGATTATTAATGAAGAGCATTGTTTACACCCCACTAAATGATACACCCAAATCGCCTTAGCCCCCTTGTATGTACTCATTTTTAGTACATTATTGTTATCACAATTGGTTAACCCTAGTTAATTATTTTCTTGATTACATGGTTGCTAAGTCGAGTCTATTGTAGTGTATATAGTTTTGGAACGATTAAGATTCATGGTAGTTTTTTATTATATGGAGAAATGGGAAGAAAGTTAAATTCTTACCCTCATACATGCTTAATATACTATTTGTTTGTTGATCCTTTCTAATTTGAGTCATTATTTAGTTTATTATTGAGTTATTAAAAACTCAAGTGTAGGGGTGTTAATATAAACCCCGAGTCATGTATATTTATTTATTTTCAGCAAAAATGGCAAGGCACAAGTGTATCTAAAAAAATCAAAATAAAAATAGAAAAAATAGAAAAAAATGAAAAAAGCAAAAAATATGTTAGAATATACGGTCTGCCATCTTGCTATTATTTATGTCAAGAAAGAGTCTAGAAAAGAAAAGAAAGAGCTTGAGGTAGATTTGTGTACGATTAGTAGAGTGTTTGTTGAGTTTTGGCTTAGCAACGCCTTTTACATGTATTCTTGTGAATAATTAACTTGCCACTAATAAATTTCTCTCATTATCCCTAACAGTGTTTTCTTTACCCTACACCTAATGTTACAATAGTAATTCCTAGGTGCTTACGCCAAAGCGGTGGAGGTTTTGATCTTTAATCATGCTTATGGTAATCTGTATACTATGACAGGTAGTGAGTGTTTATTTTCCGTTTCCTATATTGTTATAATTCATTATTACACTGAGTGAAATAGAGAATCCAAACACTTATGTGAGGTGATAGTGTATGCTTTCTGTGATTTTAATTACAAGGTTAAACCGGTTGTGCAATAAACTATCTTTATTTAGTAGGTTAAATGCCCCTGACTTTGTTATTTACTAGGTAGAAAAGTTCATTTGCTTGAGGATAAGCAAATCCTAAGTGTAGGGGTATTTGATGAAGTGTAATTTTATATACTTTTCGACGTCATTTAACCCCCAAAACCATGCAAATATGCCCAAATATTATACTTAATCGTTTCTTTTTTATATTTTAGCATTTGGAAGCACTTGAAAGAAAAGCACGTGACTTGGGCTCGATTCAGAAAAAAACTGGACAAAAACGCAACTTTTCAAGCTAGCGACTTTCATCTTGGCGCCTTCACCAAAAGTGCCTATAAAGTTGATTTTTGAACGAAAAGTGTGACTTCTCAATAGGTGGAGACAGCGTCAGAAATACCTCTTGACACCGTCAGGATCAAGCAGCGACGACGTCACAATAGCCGACATGAAGAAACCCTTGGAAGATTCGACGGGCTGACGGTGTCACAAAGCCCTAGCGACGCCGTCAGAACCCAACTTCTATACATACAAACCTTATTTTCTCATAATTTCATATGGAAACTTGTGGTAACTTAGGAGTTATTGCAGCCGGCTTTTAGGGTTTTTTAACCATTTTGTACTCACATACTCACATGTTTAATTGAAGTGCAGTTCTTTCACCCATTTAATCATTCAATATGTCCATGTGTTGTTTCATTACTTGTTCTTCGCTTTCTATTAACATGCTAGGCTAAATTAATTAGTGTTTGCTTATGATTGCATGAAACCTAGTTTGTAATCTTTGATTTTATTGCTTCTTGTTAGTGGTGTGCGCGTTAGGCTCTAGAAAACTAGCTATAAATATCACATTAGCATAGACGTCTAGGGAAACGTGATTAGGTTATATGAAACCTACATCTAGTTTGTAGAATATCTTAACACACACAAGGTATGGATTCAATGTAAAGTTTTAGAGAGATAAAGAGAGGTGATTGGATGAATACTTAGAGAGAGAAAGAAAGAAAGACTAGATTACTATGTGTAAGAAATGAACAACCAACACCCTTTCCATAGCAGGGAAAGGGTATTTATACTTAGAGTAGTCGGATAATGCATTGGCTTTCATGGGCCTTTGACTAACTAGCCTACTAAGTTTCCAAATATTACTTAACGAGCTATCTAATGATCTCAATGGAAGTGACTGATACTTTCGTATTCCTAACAATCTCCCTCTAAGGGAGGTCACTCCATTTTACAAAAACTTAAACCTAGCATTCTATGCTTTGTCTTTAGTTTTATGCTCGCAGACTTATTTTCTTTACTTTAACTTGTGATACGTTGTAGTGATCATTGACTTTAGGCTTGAGCTTGTTCTAATAGGCTTGACTTGTATGTGAATCTTGAACTTCTTTGAGATCATTAACCAAGCATAATCTCTTATCATCATCTTGTGATCTTTTGTCTTCTTGTGATCTTGTGACTTCTGGACCAACATGCTCATACTGTTCTTGATGTTAAAAGTGTGTGTAACCATCTTTCTTAATATTCTTTAACTTTAACACTTCGTCACTTTATAGAGGACGTTCGGTATCAACTTAATACTTTGTCGCTTCAAGAAAGACGTACGGTATTAGAGTAGCAGAAGTATTAAAACATGTACTTGAGCTTTCATGATGTCTTTATGTATGTCTGTCGAGTATGAGCATGTGGTATTGGCTTTGACTTGTCATCGGGAAACTGCTACCACCGTCTGGAAATCTGCATAAATGGGTTAGTGATAAACAACATATATAGATGAAAGTGGCTTTGTCACTTCGTCGAATACGGTTGTAACAACCACGGTTCCCCGTTACTCAGTATAAATATTTCTTGTGATCAGGTAGAATTATGAAGAATCTCCTTGATAGGGTTTCGCATCTGCACTAGCCGTTCTCATTACCGGAGCGTCTTAAAGCAGACAACACGGTAAGAGTGAACTGATAAGTTACTATCTTCTCGATTAAGCCGTCAATTCGTGTTCAGCTTTCCTATGTCCAGATACCCTTGTGAGGCTTCCCATGGACATAAGATTAAAAATTGATTTAGAAAATCAGTCGGTGTGTTAAGAAGCAAAAGGTTTTTATGACACACCAATAGTTTTATCTTTTTCAAAATTCATTCGTCAATTCAAAAGCTGGACCGAATCGATATCCAGTATCACAAGTTTGATCCGTATAGGATCTCACAAGTCACCTACTAAGAGCTTGTTTGATGTTGGCTCAAGTAGGATTTCCATCTTCATTGTGAAAACTTAAGTATCACTCGGATGTTCTGGCAAAATCACAAGGATAATGCGCATGACTCTTTATACATAATTCTTGTTTTTCACATTGTGTGAATTAGCAAGCATAATTTTGACAAGTGTCCTAATGAGATTTATGAATGATCTCTTTTTGGCTCTAGACTTAATAGTGCACATTTGGTTTTAGTAATCGGAGGCTAGAGCAGACTGCCACCTTTTCAATACCAACTAACTCGGAGTGAGAAAGTCAAAAGAAATGTGTTTAATCTCCATGAGAAATGAAATAGAAATCTTTTGAGAGATTCTGAGTGGTTAGGGAGGGTTGTGTGTTGCATCACTGGGTCCATGATGTCAGTCTTCAATGTCAGCAATCATCTTTGTGATTCTGACAGCAGATATATTGACCCGGATTCTGCCTAAGTGTAAGGAGGGATTTTTTCTTTTCACCATTTATCTAAACTTTTCTTTTAAATTCTTCAATCCCTTCAGCGCTTACCGAGACTTCATAACTAGTATCTTGTTAGGTTTGTTCTAGTACTAGCTCCATCTCAGTCGGCACTCTTCCCTTATTCTCACTTTTACTCCTTTTTTATATCATACCTATGGACTTCTACACTAACGAGTGGAATGTCCCTGGGTAAATCCCTCCAGTTCTAGCTGGATCGTGGGAACGTATACCTATACCTAACCACCTTATAACTCCAAATAATTAAATTCATGGTCGGTCTTTTGGTATCATTCACAGCCTTAAAAACCGTTTGTACTGCTCCCCCTCAACATGTGCATCGATATTCAAAAACATTTAGCACATGAAGGGAGAAGCTTGCAATTGAGTCGTTAAATTCACATCATTAGTCATATATTTTAATCACATCTTCTCCCCTTATCAAAAATGTCAAATCTCTTGATATTTTAGATATCAATTGATTCAAATATTCATGGTTTTGGGGAAAAAGATGTCTAATTATTAACAAGCCAATTATTGGAACATTTTAATGCTCCCCCTCAAATTATGAGGGTATTGTATGGTGTTTGAGTATGTTAATTTTGAAAAAAATTGAATTTGCTAAGAAATTCTTGAAAAATCATACTCAAACACTATATATGCCTAATTTTTTAAGTCTACATTACATATATACATATTCACAAGTTTATAAAATATACGAAATGACCTTATGATGTTTGTTGAAGTAGCCGGAGGTTAGTTCCGTAGTGTCTCCCACCAACAAACTTTTCAAAGCTCCTCATCGTCCTTTTTTCCTTTAGCTGCTTGACAATCGCCTTGATCATGATATTAGCTTTTTTCTTTTCTAATGAACTCCATCTTCTCTGTGGCAGGTACTTCATTCGGATATTCTTAGTGATGTCATCCAACGAAGTTCGAAGCCTTGTTAATGTGCCATCGCTGAACTTATAGAGTTCATCTGAGCGCATCAACCTGTTTCTCCCTAGGGTGTCAACATAAATGAATCCTTGAGGGTCTTGATATGGAGTGTATGGGTAATTTTTCCTAAGGTCGGGTATGGTACTTTCTGGCTTGGTGACGTTGATCTTCTTCTAGTAACTTTTGACTCCCAGCTAAAGATCTTCGACTCTCTTTTGAATAACCATGCTTCTGGTGAACATTCACAGTGCTATAGCAAAGTCAGAAACATCATCACTCGAGAGATTGGTGATCCTGTTCTGAATAATAAGGATCAGCATGTCCTCAATGTCATTGGTACGAAGTCTTGGGAAGTCGCGTTCCTTGAATGTGTAAAGATTGTTATCAGCTCTTCGTACTTCAATCTCTCTCAGATACCCATACCCATGTTTTCGCATTACCTCGACCTGAGTCACTGCCAGAATACGTTTGGTAGAGTAGACATCATGAGTGGATTCCAATCCTCGTGCATACCCATAGAAGGTCTTACGTTGATCTCTCCAATGTGAGATACCCCAAAGTGCATGTTTATCATATGCGACTTTAACAGGACTCCAAATGTTTCGGACCATGTCTTCAATGCCTGGAAGATCATATTGTGCAGCCTTTGTCTTCGTTATGGAAGTCGTATACGTCATGGTCGAGATTCCTCCTTGCAGATACTTGAGATCGTTGTTGAAGAAGTATTCAACCGATACCATTTGACGATTCCCATTCATGACTAAAGGTAGGGGTTTGGTAAGATCAAATGGATAGTCATTGCCTTCTGGGTTGCCCTAATCAAGTTTCTCTGATAAATCTTTGTAACATTCTTCAAAGTTATACTCCAACTCAGCATAATTGGAACGTGTGCCTTTGAGAATTTGAATGCTGGCCCTAATAGGGGTTTTTAAGTCAGATTGGTGATCTTCAGGCCCTTCATGATGTATACAGATAAGTCTATAGGAGTTCTCATTAATTCATCAATAGTTTTTGATGGTTTATCAGCAAAAGAAGCAAGGGTCATTAACCAGCTTTGAGTAGGTCCTTGTTGTGGAGTCTTTCCTTCATTCTAATCAGGATCAGTGGGTTCTTGAGGTCGTTTAGGTTTGGTAAACCAATCAGGTTTAGATGCAATCTTTCCCTTGTGTTCTACATCATCATTCCTCAGATTCTCTTCTTGATCTTATGGCATATCAGAATCTGTTGATCCCAGTTGAATAGATCTTGCTTAGCTTGTAAAAGGATTAGTTGTATTGAATAAATCAAAGACAACTATAGTAGAAACTTTGATTATGAATATCAAAGACTATGCGGAATCTAGTCAATGATACTAAGAAGAATTCTTTATAAAATAGTAACACAAAATCAATAACAAAACAGATTACCAAACTTTCAGCCTCAATATAAAACAAACACTCTTAATAGTGTTTGGGTTTACAAAACCTTGAAGCTATAAACGACTGTATAAAGATATATAAAACAACATGCCCTAGGACCTCCTTTTATACACTAAGGATTCCTACATGGCTTACAATATATTCCTAAATTATCATGATATTCTAAACAAATAACTTATACATATGTTTCACCAAAATATCTCATACTTATCCCATAAGTAATCTTGATAAGCAATCTTCATCTTTATCCTTCTGATAGTAGAAACTCTTCTAGCAGTTGTAATCTTTTCGCGTTGTAAACTTTCATACCAGTAGATGAATTTTGTATAGCATACTAACTGTGTACAAGCTGTAGTAACTACTTAGAATATTTTTTTTTTTCATGAAGAGTTGCTAAGTTACACTAACATACTAACATTTTACTGAGCAGTACTAAGTTACACTATAGTGTAGTAATTTTATACTAGCAGTATTTTAACTAGTTAGTAGGATTTCTTTAAGTCTCTGAGCAGTTCTTAACTTCCATTTGCTAGCAAAGTAATATACACGTTGGCAAAGTAGTAAAAACAGTACTTAACTTCTTAGCATATCTACTAATAGCACTAAGTTATGCTTGACTGCAGTAACTCTAACCTTAGCAGTTTAGTAATAACTCTTAAGCTCGTCTTTTAATTCCTAACAATCCCTCCCTAAATTGATGTCATCTTCTGGAATTTCAAGTTTCATTAAAAGTCTTCACCATTACCAGGAGGATGTATTCAAACACTTCCATGATTCTTTTGTTGTTTTACCATAAGCTTTAGAAGTTGATAACACATTTCATTCCATTGATCTACTTGAAGCGTCTTGTTGAGCATGCCAGTGATTGTAGCAGGTGTAAGTAGGGATATCTCTTTTCTACCAGCATAAAGATATGCGATTTTTTAAATATTACAACGTTTGGGCACGCACTTGAAGAAATACGCTTCATAACTGTCACATTGTGTCCTTCTAGACTCCTCCATACTTCACTTTCTATATCAGACTCAAACATAACTTTCAGATCTCCCCATAACACTCTTTCATACCCCTCCTCTGGCCTTGTATTTCCATGTTTAGCTTTAACCAACTTCCAAAGGGTTTCTAAGTCTTCTCTGTCAATATTCTGAAGCATTTAAATCATAGATGGATACCTTTTTGAACTTCCATCAGCTTTTATCAATTAAAAGTATCCCATCTTTCCTTCTTTGATGATTTTCCATTCAACTATGATTAGAGGTTTAGTAGCTAGAGGTATAGCATCAATTGCTACCTCATCATCTTGAACTATCTCCATATGGTTTTTCATCTATTGCTCCTCTTGATTATTCATTCCTTTATCTTCTACATGTTTCATCTATCCTCGGCTTCTTTGAATTATCAGATTTTAAAGTTTCTTCCTAAGCTCTTTTAGAAACTTCTTTGGCTTTTGTGCTTATGCCTTTCACAACTTCTATATTATGTCTACAAAAAGTGTTTACCCTTTTTCTTCTTTATACAATCTCCTAAAATCTCTCATAACTTTTGCTCTTTAGCTGATTGTATTTATATCCAGCCATGTTTTTCAAATAGGTAGACATTGCATTTCTCTTTTGTGCCTTAGTTGGTGGCTTGTTCCTTTTCTCTTGAGCTCTTAATGTTGCAAAGTGTTTATTTCTCCTCTCCAAGAGTTCAACAAACAACTTTGACTTTTCTTTAATACTCAACTGTTCTTGTTCTTCTGTTTGCATTTGTTAAGCCAATTGAAAGTCAGCATCCATCATAGCTTGTGTGTTATCCCATAACTCAATTAAAGCTATGTTGGCTTCTTCTTCCTTTTGTCTTAAAAGCCTCTCTTCTTCTTCCAATTCAGCTTGTAGTTAAGCTTCAAGATTTCTAGCAACTTCTTCATTAATTCCAATTTGATCTTTCTTCTTCAAAGGTTTTTCAGGCTCAACCATTTTTGCCTTGCCTTTGTCTTTAGCCTGTGAAAGTTGTGAAGGAGAAACTATTGGTGTAGATGTAGGTGTCTGCTCCTCCTGATCATGAAAGACAATTCCTTTTGCCTTTGGTCTTGAGCTGGCAGGTGTAACTGTTGTAGCAGCAGTTGTAACAGCCTTGGGTTTTGCACTTTTAATCTCTATCAAAGTCTAAGCAAGAGTCAATTCTTCTGGAATTTCAACACTAACAGTAGTAACTACTTCATCAGCAGTATTAACTGGATCAGCAACACTAACTGGAACTGAACTTGTAGTTGTAGAAGTATTAACCATAGGCTCTTGAAATACCTCATCACTATTAAGAACACCAGTATCAAACATCAAGTCTTCATCATTTCTCCCTCGAGTCTCATCAATCAAGGTCACCTCTGTATCAGCATCAAGATCAGCTATTTTTCTCCCCTGTTTGGATGCATCCTCCTGAGCACTCAAACTAGCATCATCAGAGGATTCAGTCCTTCTTGACAAAACAACCTTGTACAATCTTCTTGGCTTGTAAGTTCTGGATCTCTTTTTCTTCTCCAACTTTTTAACTCTCTCCTTTAATGTGGCAATCTCTGTAGCTTGAGAAGTATTTATATTTTCCAGGGCAAGAACCCTATCAGACA
>BQNB010097117.1:0-25464 GCA_026074375.1 Tanacetum coccineum | reverse complement strand
CAAAAGTCATATAGTACTCAACACACTATGATTCATGTTCTGAGTGTTGAAATGATTTTTAGTTCATCATGGATTATTACCTTTTCTAGGTACCAAAGAACTGACTAGCCCAAGAGTGAATGGCTACTTGGTAAAGGCTCATCAAATCCATTCATGTTGCTGAAAAGACATGTTGCTGAGAAGAACAATCTGTTTGAGGCAAAGACAAAGATTTTTGAAGAAATGTGTATGTTCAAGATAAGAGGTTTCATTTCAAGATGCTCAAACAGATTGTGTACAAGATACTGCTCAAAGGATGAAGCTTAAAAAGATTAAAGGCAAGTACTGCTTTCAAGACAAAACAGACTGATGCTGAACAAAGAAGACCAACTATCAAGAAACTTGAAGTCAAGCAAGTAGAATTCAAGTTAGGGGAGGATTGTTGGGAAATACAAGTCAAAAGGTCAAAGTTCTGCCATGAAAAAGTCAAAGTACTGCTAAATGAAAAAGTCAAAGTACTGCCAGTCAAAGATCGAAGTACTGCCGTGGATATAGGAACTATAAAGTTTAAACGGTTGTTTTAGCATTTATCTTGTAACAGTTATTAGTGATAAGTATCAATTAGTGTTTATGATATACAAGGACTGTACATCTACTAGAGGTTATCCTTATGTTTATAAAAGGATCTCTAGGAAGATATTAGAATATAGAACAAACATAGAAAATCACGAGTTAAGGTTTATTAGTATTGTATTAGGGATCTGCAATTTAGGCAGATTCAAAAGGTTTATAAAAGAAATCGTTTGAGAAACTATTGTGTGTTCTTCTTAAGTACTGCCAACTAGATTCCGCATAGTTGACAGTATATCAGTGTTTCATTAAGGAATATCGATCCTACAACTTTCCATTTCTATTTTCTTTTCTCTTCTCTATATTTTCAATGGGATTTTATTGTATTCATGTTTTACTAATACTTTGCGTGCGTATTCGTGAGTTATGTTTGTCACGTGTATTCGTATTAGTAAGCACCATAACTAAGTAGATTTTTCTCAACCTTATCATATAGAGACACCATACCCTTAGCTGAGAGACCGAATCACGCTCCCTGTAGTCATGATAATTATAAATTATAAGATTTTAGAACGTAATGAACTTATCCCTTTTTATTGGGTAGAACCAAGAAAATTAGGAGATTCCTACACCATCGAATTTTCTGATGGTTATAAAGTTAAGGCAAAAGACATAATCATTTCAGGTACCTAGAACCTAGCCAATCGAAGTTTCATACCCAGTGCTTTTAGCCTTCTAAGTGATATTGTCCCAACTGTCTCAGACACTAAGTACACTGTAGAGTCACCTGACGGGAAGATAATAGGAACCGATTCTATTATTAGAGGTTGTACCCAAACTTTGTTAAACCGCCCGTTCAATATCGACTTAATGCCCGTAGAACTAGGTAGCTGTGACGTGATTATCGGAATGGACTGGTTGTCAAAATACCACACCGTGATCGTTTGCGATGAGAAGATTGTTCGTATTCCCTATGGGAACGAAGTGTTGACGATCCAAGGAGATAGGAGTGAAGATAGAAAAATCCTAGACTAAATATTATCTCGTGCACCAAGACTCAGTAGTATATACAGAGAGGATGTATTGCTTTTCTAGCCTATATTATCGAAAAGAAGGCATAATACAAGTCAAATGAGAAGCGACTTGAGGACGTGCTAATCGTGCGGGATTTTCCGAAAGTCTTTCCAGAAGACTTGCCAGGGATTCCACCAGCCCGACAAGTTGAATTTTAAATCTACTTGACACCTGTAGCACGATCCCCGTATATACTAGCCCCGTCAGAAATGCAAGAGTTGTCGAATCAATTGCAAGAACTTTCTGACAAGGGATTCATAAGACCGATTTCTTCACCACGGGGAGCTCCGGTTTTGTTTGTCAAGAAGAAATACGGATCTTTTAGAATGTGCATTGACTACCGTGAACTGAACAAGCTTACCGTAAAGAACCATTATCCGCTTCCAAGGATCGACGACTTGTTTGATCAACTGCAAGGGTCAAGTGTCTACTCTAAGATCGACCTGAGATCTGGTTATCACCAACTTAGATTTCGAGAGGATGAAATTCCATAGACGGCGTTTAGGACTCGTTACGGTTATTACGAGTTCCAAGTAATGCCTTTTGGATTGACTAACGTACCAGCGGTATTCATGGACTTGATGAATCGGGTGTGCAAGCCATATTTGGATAAGTTCGTGATTATTTTCATCGATGATATTTTGATCTACTCCAAAAGCAAGAAAGAGCATAAAGAGCATCTGAAGTAAATCCTGGAACTGGTAAAGAAGGAGGAATTGTAAGCTAAATTTTTGAAGTGTGAATTTTGGCTTCCAAAAGTGCATTTTCTCCATCACGTGATTGATAGTGAAGGCATTCACGTTGATCCTGCCAAAATTAAATCAATCAAGGATTGGGCATCACCTAAGATACCAACAGAAATTCGTCAATTCTTAGGTCTTGTCAGATATTACCGATAATTTATCAAAGGATTCTCAAAAATCCCTAAGCCTATGACTAAGTTAACACAGAAGAGCATGAAGTTCGATTGGGGAGAAAAGGAAGAGGCATCTTTCCAGTTGTTGAAGCAGAAATTGTGTAATGCACCGATTCTGTCCTTGTCAGAAGGAACCGAAAACTTTGTGGATTCTTGCGATGCATCGCACAAAGGGTTAGGCATGGCCTTGATGCAAAAGGACAAATTCATAGCTTACGCGTCCCACTAAATCAAAGTTCATGAGAAGAAATACACTACTTACGATTTTGAATTAGGAGTTGTAATGTTCGCTCTAAAGATTTAGAGATACTACTTGTATGGCATGAAGTGTGTCATGTTCACTGATCACAAGAGTTTGCAACATATTCTTGATTAGAGGGAACTGAACATGAGACAATGCCTATGGCAGGAGCTATTGAGTGATTACGATTGTGAGATTCGTTATCACCCAAGAAAGGCAAACGTGGTTGCAGATGCCTTAAGTCGAAAGGAAAAGATTAAACCGCTACGAGTCCGAGCCTTAATGATGACGATCGACTTAAACCTTCCATCTCAAAATTTAAATGTTTAAGCCGAAGCCATAAAGGAAGAAAACGTCAAAGAAGAAAACCTCTGGGGTATGAACAAAGAGTTTGAAACTCGTTTTGACTGAACCCTCTGTATTGAGAAACGGAGTTGGTTACCGCGTTTTGAAGGTTTAAGGGACTTGATTATGCATGAGTCACACAAGTCTAAATATTCTATCCTTCCTGGATCAGATAAGATGTATTAGGATCTAAAGAAATTGTACTGGTGGCCCAACATGAAAGCAAAGATCGCCACCTATGTCGGCAAGTGTCTGACGTGTGCAAAGGTTAAGGCTGAACATCAAAAGCCATTTGAATTGTTGGTACAACTTGAAATTCCCCCAATGAAAATAGGAGAAATTAACAATGGATTTTGTTACTAAGCTGCCAAAGACGTCAAGTGGTCACGATACAATTTGGGTTATCGCACATTTCCTGCCAATGCAAGTGACGTGTCGTTGAGTGTAGGTATTATTTATTATTAAGTTTTACATTTATATTTTGCTGACTATACCTAAAACAACACTAACGAGCAGTATACCCGATTAGATGTAGCTTTGTTGGGAAGTAGGGTGTCGATCACTAAGAGCGAGAGCATTAATCTTTTAGTTCTATCAATATTTTGGTTAACTAAATTAAGTCAATTTAAACTATGTTAATTCTAATCTATGTTAAACCTATGCTAAACCTAGTTCTAACGGATAAAGGGGGTTTTCAGTCTGAGAGACTGGCACAGGTTTGGTGGTGACTTAAATCAATTTAAAACACAATAACACACGCAAGCAGATAATCAAAAGATAGAAGAGCGGTCTAGCCAATTATAAGAAAACTGTATTAACCATGATTAATCCAATTAAAACGCAGGTTTGTTTATTTTAGTGCAATGAGTGCTTATTTCGAGGCGGCATATCATTCCAAGATTTAGGCGGTACTTCTTCCTAAAACCTAGACACGTAGAATTCTGTCACAATTAAACGCATCCGCATAAAGCATCCTATTTGCTGATTATAATCTATCTTAGGAGATTAATAATGGTGATCTTATTAAACCCTAGCTCATGGAGACTTTACCCACTTACTGCTTAACGGCTCTTTATATACTAGTAGTCCACTGTCCGAGTCTTTACCAAAGGAAGAAGAACGCTATACTAGGTCACCTGCTAGAATAACTTATTCCCTTAAGCGATTGGTAAAGATAGGTCAATATTTGTGATCCTATTATTCTAGATATATAAATTGCGGATATGGAGAGCCATCCCGGCATCTAGCTAGCTAGATATTTTGCATTCCTAGATCCAGTTGAATGATGGGTCGCATACTTAAGCACATAAACAAGTATGAATTGATAAACATAATCAACAACCAATGATAAATTAAGCAATCGATATAAACAAACCAAACATTTAAATCTTCATAAACATGGCTAATACCCAAGGGTATTAGCCCTTAACCATTATAAGTAATATAAGAATAATAATCAAATCAACCAAGGTAAACTAACCGAGTTAAACGAATGATACCAAAAATCGCATGATTATTAGAGTATAGGTGATTACAAGGTGTTTCCTATAGAATTAGAAGCTTTGGTTGACCTCTTCTGCTCTTCTTGTCTTTTGAAAATCTAATTTTGTGGTTAGGGTATCGAAAATATGATTAAGCACTCCTAAAACTCATTTTTATGTTTTCTATTTATAGTGTCTGGAATAGGGACGATATGCTGTATTGGTCAAAGTCAATACGGCGTATAGAGAGTTCTTTGGAGTAGGGACCATGTTTAATATCTTCCAGAATCTTCGTATATAATAAATCTTGGATACAACGTATAATAGCTCATAGATACGACGTATAGGTTTTTGTTCTTCGTGGTTTCTTGTGAAGTGTAGGCACAGATACGCCGTATCTTCTTTGATGGATACGACATATAGTCAGTCAGAATAGTTTCTTCAGATTTCTTTGTTTTAACTCCATAATGCGTGCCTTTTAGCTAATATTCACAAAGTACTCCATAATTACCGCAAATCTCAAATATAAACGATTAAGTACAAATTCTTGCAATAATTATATAAAATAGGTAAGAAACATGGGATAAATGATGCTATAAAAGTGACGTTATTTGATGTCATCAGCAAGAAACAGATTCGATGGAGAAACTAACGAGATTGTGTCTGAAGGAAGTAGTCTCAAGGCATGGAGTGCCAGTTTCGATCATCTCTGATAGAGACAGTAGATTTACATGTTAATTCTGGCAGTCTCTCTAGAAAGCTTTGGGCACTCAATTGGATATGAGTACTGCTTATCACCCGCAAACTGATGGTCAAAGTGAAAGAACCATTCAAACACTAGAAGATATGATACGTGCCTATGTGATCGATTTTGGAAAGGGTTAGGATAGACATCTACTTTTAGTGGAATTCTTGTACAACAACAGTTATCACATGAGCATTAAGGCTGCATCGTTTAAGGCATTGTATGGCCAAAAGTGTCGATCACCTGTCTGTTGGACTGAGGTTGGAGATAGCCAACTCACTGGCCCATAAATCATCCATGAAACAACTGAGAAGATTATTTAAATTAAGAGCCGAATTTAAGCTGCTCATGATCGTCAGAATAGTTACGTCGACATGAGGCGTAAACCTCTTAAGTTTCAAGTTGGAGACATAGTCATGCTGAAGGTGTCACCATGGAAAGGGGTGATACGTTTTAGAAAACGGGGAAAGCTAAACCCGCGTTACATTGGACCATTCAATATTTTAGCAAAGGTTGGAACCGTGGCGTATAGACTTGAACTTCCAGAACAACTAAGCATAGTCCACAACACCTTTCACGTATCAAATCTGAAGAAGTGTTTGTCTGACGAGACACTTGTTATTCTGTTGGATGAGATCCAAATTCACGACAAGCTTCATTTTGTCGAGGAACCCGTTGAAATCATGGACAGAGAGGTCAAACGTTTAAAACAAAGTTGAATTCCTATCGTTAAGATACGATGGAAATCAAGAAGAGGCCTCGAGTTTACTTGGGAGCGCGAAGACCAATTCTAGAAGAAAGATCCACATTTGTTTTCCAACCCCGTACAATCATCGAATACCACAACTTAAGCTTTGGGGACAAAGCTCTCTTAACGGGGAAAGACCGTGACACTCCGTAATTTCGCAGGTCAATATTTTAGCATTTATGTGCATCAATTTAACTTTTATAAGTTACGTGCTAAATTTGATCTAAAACCGGAAAGTTGTCCCGCATTTAACTGAGAAATATCACCGGACGCGTTCTGACTTCCGATTTAACATAGTCTTTTGACGACTATTGCGTTTGACCCAATGAGCATATATTAAAATTATTATATTTTATTTACTAAATGTCGCGCGTTTTAAATTTATTCGGGTATCATAAACGTCGCTAGATTCATTATTTGTGCATGCCTATAAGTATCTTGGTCCCTTAAATAAATATCTTGTAGAAAAAGAATAGTATTTTGGTAAATTTTGTCCCCCTTTCTTGTGTGTGTGTGATGAGGTGTTATTTTATTCATTTTTTTGGGGTCATTTAACCCCCTAAATCATGCAAATATGCCCAGATTATGTGCTTAATCGTTTGTTTTTGTATTTTTAGCACTTGGATGGCTTTTGGAGGAAATACACATGACTTGAGCTCATTTGGAGAAGAAATGGACAAGACCACGACTCTACACTAACTATCTTGAAAAAAATCAAACGGTGGCTGGAGATGGCGTCACCAACCATAAGCGACGGCGTCATGATTATTCAAAAGATAGCGTCAAGGATTTCCAGACAAAGTCAGACTGTAGCCGACTTAAAGAAACCCGAGAAGATTCTATGGGGTAAGGAGTCAGAGATATAAAGTGACGTCGTCACGCCTCTTTTTCTATATATACTAATTTGATTTTAGGGTTTAGTATGTAAGTTTTAGTGTAACTTTTGGGAGACAAACCCTAGTTTTAAAATACGATTTTAGCAGCATTTAGGCTCGTTTTTAGGGTGTCAAAACCCTCTTGTAACGGCCTCAACTGCATGATTTAATCAAGTGAAGTTCATTTATTCCTTATCACTTAATATGTCTATGTATTTTGTGATAGATTCTTGTTCTTCTTCTTTATTTACCATGTACGGCTAGATATATTACTATTTACTTATGATTGCATGAAACTTAGTTTGTAAATCCTTTTAATGTTGCTTCTTGTGATGGATGTGCGCGTTAGGCTTTATAAAACTAGCCATAAGATATTAAATTGGCATAGACGTCTAGGGAAACGCGAGTGTGTAGAAAGGATACAATCGGTAACAGTCTTCATACTACCTTACCCCTAATATGGATGATCCCTCTTAAGATATTTTAATTGCATGTAATATACTCTTAGGGGCCTTGTAATAGTCTTCATACTACCTTACTTGTGCGTTGCCTTAACGGAATATTACGTAGACAGAGGGTTCGTGTAATTCGTTCATGACTTAGAAAATACTTACACAGATCATCACAAGTGTGATAAAGCAACATGATTAGGAGAAGCAATCTAAGGAGTAATGCATGATTAAGTAAATACGTTCATTTATCATAAAAGTTATCACCAAGTAGTTTAGATTTATAATTAGTTTAAGTAGTTAAAAACTAGGCAACCTCTCAATCAATGATATTTACCTGCTTTTATAAAAATCTAAATATACAAAAAGAATCTTCTCTCAACCCTGTAGACCTCTGTTAGATTCTATTCGAGCCTTCCCAACCTATTTCCCTAGAGAACGATAACAACCCCCGAGTCTTGCCTATACTACACGGCAACGATTAGGTGCACTACCTAGGGATTGTAAAACTTCCTGTGAAGTCCTTACAACACCTCACATCAAGTTTTTAGCACCGCTGCCGGGAAATAGTTAGGTTTTGAATTTTGTTTAGCTTAGGTATACTCGCTTGAATCCTTTCAAGTGAGATTTTATTTTTCAGTATATTAGCTTTCTTGTACTTTATCGTTTCTTTGTGCTTTTATTCATAAATTTTCGTTGACTATCCCATTCTTTGCTCTGGAGAACGTAAATCTACCACCGACCAATAACCCACCTGTCCTACCAACTTTGTTTCGCGCAAAGGTTGTCGAAGAGCTCAACGAGCTACATGCAATCTCGACCTATATCGATTATCGCCTAGAGAACATTGACCAATTTCTTAATGGTTTCATGCAACCACCTAATGAAATTGATATGGATGACCTTAAGCCCGATAACGAATCGGTAGATACACCATTTGTTTCTCCTTTTCTAGACTCGAATGATGAATCTGATGATGCTAAAGTCTTAAATGAGCTAGAAGAATATGGTAATGCAGGATAATTATGCCACCAAAGGGCAATTAATAGTTTCGATGGGGATGACTTGGCATTCCAATGTATGATCGGCTTTAGGAAGTTTGTTGCCTACTTTGACCCCTTTTAACCAATGAACATTATTACGCGTAAGGCCTACAATACTATAATGGTAGAAGGATTAGAAAGTACAGGGAAGAACTTAGTTGTTATTGTTAGGGATGTCTATGAGTTTGTAGGAAGTTTCACTTACATCACGGATTTTGTGGTATTAGAAGACATAGGAGAGTTTATCCTAAGATATATGGCTGAAGTTGT
The DNA here is from genome assembly GCA_026074375.1 of Tanacetum coccineum. Lineage (NCBI taxonomy): Eukaryota > Viridiplantae > Streptophyta > Magnoliopsida > Asterales > Asteraceae > Tanacetum > Tanacetum coccineum. The sequence goes on along the minus strand of BQNB010097117.1, from coordinate 16,728 downwards.
AATGGGAAAACCCTTTAGAAAAGTCACTAAACTTGAATATGATTATGCTAAGGGATTAATGTCTTTCACTAGGATCTTTGACAACTACACATTCAAAATGCCCCGCACTATACCTAGGTTTAAACGTTGGGGGCATGTGTCGTGGAGTAAGATCACACCCATCCTTGTGCCAAGTCAAAGAGATCTAATTAACGAATTTAGAAATGCCTACGAGAAGAACAAATTTATATACAATAATTGTTTGAACCTAGGTCCCAAATACCAAGTGGATGAAAGTATAAAATAATGGCTCATCCATGTGCATGTGAGCCTACACGAAGTCACATAATGACGTGTGACTTTGAGTCTAGCTACAAGACTCAATAATAAAGAAAATCGCTTTTTAGGAGGCAACCCAATATTTATTTTCCTGCATTTAGGAGTGTCTTGTGTTTTAATTCTTTTATGTTTGAATTATTTGTAATCATGCTTTGTTTTGTTTTTAACTTCGTCTTATTGACAATCAAAGGTATTTTGCGTAAAATAAGTGTAGGATAAAATATCCGGTCTATAAGAACCAATTCAAACATATAAAATAAATTGTTTAGATTAATTCGCGTCAGTTTCGAGTCATATGATTGTAATGATTAATCTCAGGTTTTATGCAGGAAATAACTAATAAAATTGCGTGCATGAATTTTTTCAAGAAAAACGAAAGTGAAATTTTCACAGTATGTGGAGACGACGTCAGGATTTGCTCTTGACAAAGTCGCGCCTCCAGACCTGTGAAAATTCGAAAATTTTCTATTATTTTCAAAAAATAATTTGTACAACATCCAAAATTTGTAATTTTCTTATAAACCTGCAGAAACCTAAGATTACATCATCACTTTCATCCTATCTTTACTGCTTTCACAGAGTCAACCTTAAAAGTTTCGTTGTATATATCATTATCATGTATATTTTACGCCAGGTGTAGTTGTCTTTATCTTTGATTTACAGGTTATATTTGATGAGAAGAAGCTTCGAAGTTCTCAAGAAGTTTGCAAATGACGATTCTTGGAGGACGATTTAACCAGTTATCGAATGTTTCTTCTCCATTATTAAGCAAACCAGGGGAGTACTAGTTTGTTTTACTTGTTTTCTTTTCCCTTTATTCGTTTTACGGGTACTTTTAAGAATATTGAGGACAATGTTCAACTTAAGTGTAGGGAGGAAATAAGCCTTAGAAACTATTCCTTCAATTGCCAATTGCTTGTTCCTTAAAATGATGGGTAATATATCGAAACATAGCGTAAAAGGTAAATTTAACCTAAATTTTAAAAACATTTATGACACATACCGATGAAAACTGAGTATTAATAGCGTCTCATGGATAGGAATTTATATGACTAGCATAAAAACCCTCAAATTCTACCCAAAAAATGTGAGGTTCGCCTTTAGATCTATAGGAATCCGGGTATCCATTTTTGATACCCAAGATAATTTTACCTTTAGCTTTCTCGAGTTAAGAAGTGAGCAATCATGTGTATCTAGAACTTGTTTTTGTGATGCATCCCGAGACCGCATAGTGAGAATTAGTAATTGCTAAATGATAAGAGGCACTAGGATTAACTCATGTTTTAAATATGTATTTGTTATGATGGTCATCTCGATCATATAACTATCCCACACCCGTGCTTCGCACTCATTTTTACAAGACTCCCCTAGTGAAACCCTCCGAGCCTATCCTTTTCATGGTTCTCGAAATTTTTTGGTTAATCAATACTATTAATGAAGAGTATTGTTAACCCTTAAACCAATTGTTACACCTAAATAGCCTTAGCCTACCTTGTATGTACTCGCTTTTAGTACATTATTGTTTTAACCCAAGTTAATTATTTGAGTACACGGTTGCTAAGTCCTTAACCTTGTATATACAGTTTTGGGATGATTGAGATTCATATTAGTATTTATCTTATAAATAATTAAGAAAGAAGTAATTTAGTACCCCCAATAGAGCTCAATAAGCTCCATGTTATGTTGATTCACCTCAATTCGGGTCATTAGTTAGATTGTAATTATGAGTTCTAAAACTCAAGTGTATGGGTGTATTTATAAACCCTAAGTTATGATGTATTATGTTAAAAAAATAGAAAAGAAAAAGAAAAGAGATTGATGTAGAGTTGTGTAGAGTTTGTATATCTTTGTCCGATTCTTTGGCTTAGCAACCCACTCAGCGTGTATTCTTATAAATAATTAGCTAACCCTTTCACCCCAAACTCACCCAAAAAGCCACCCCCAAATATATCCCATCCTTTTCCGTTTCCATTAATGTTATCTTACACCTACACATCACAACCCTTTAAAAGACCTCTTTGATAGTAATGACTAGTACTTGCGCCTAGCGGTGGAGGTTTGATCATTTACCAAGCCTATGGTAATTTGTATGCTACGACAGATAATGAGTGTTAATTTTCCATTTCCCATAATTGTTATAATTCATTATACACCTGAGTGAAAGAGAGAATCCAAACACTTATGTGAGGTGCTAGTATATACCTTCCATGCTTTTAATTACGAGGTCTAAAAGGTTGTGTCGTAAACTGCTTTTAAAGAGTACGTTAAATGCCCCCAATATTACTATTGTCTAGGTAGAAAAGCTCATTTGCTTGAGGACAAGCAAATCCCAAGTGTAGGGGTATTTGATGAGGTGTCATTTTATACACTTTTTCAGGGTCATTTAACCCCCTAAATCATGCAAATATGCCCAGATTATGTGCTTAATTGTTTGTTTTTGTATTTTTAGCACTTGGATGGCTTTTGGAGGAAATACACGTGACTTGGGCTCAATTGAAGAAGAAACAGACAAGACCATGACTCTACACCAACTATCTTGAATAAAATCAAACATTGGCTGGAGACGGCGTCGCCAACCATAAGCGACGGCGTCAGGATTATTCAAAAGATGGCGTCAAGGATTTCCAGACAGCGTCAGAACACATCCGACTTAAAGAAACCCTAGAAGATTCTACGGGGCGACGGCGTCAGAGATATAAAGCGACGTCGTCACGCCTCTTTTTCTATTATACAAATCCAATTTTAGGGTTTTAGTGTGTAACTTTTAGTGTAACTTTTGGAAGATGAACCCTAGTTCTAGAAGACGATTTTAGCAGCCTTTATGCTCGTTTTTAGGGTGTCAAAACCCTATTGTAACGGCCTCAATTGCATGATTTAATCAAGTGAAGTTCATTTATCCCTTATCACTTAATATGTCTGTGTTTTGTGATAGATTCTTGTTCTTCTTCTTTATTTACCATGCAAGGCTAGATCTATTAGTATTTACTTATGATTTCATGAAACTTAGTTTGTAGTTCCTTTAAATGTTGCTTCTTGTGATGGATGTGCACGTTAGGCTTTAGAAAACTAGCCATAAGATATTAAATTGGCATAGACGTCTAGGGAAACGCGAGTGTGTAGAAAGGATACCATCGGTAACAGTCTTCATACTACCTTACCCCTAATATGGTTGATCCCTCTTAAGATATTTTAATTGCATGCAATATACTCTTAGGGGCCTTGTAATAGTCTTCATACTACCTTACTTGTGCGTTGCCTTAACAAAATATTACATAGACGACAGGTTTGTGTAATTCGTTCATGACTTAGAAAATACTTACACAGATCATCACAAGTGTGACAAAGCAATATGATTAGGAAAAACAATCTAAGGAGTAATGCATGATTAAGTAAATACGTTCGTTTCTCATAAAAGTTATCACCAAGTAGTTTAGATTTATAATTAGTTTAAGTAGTTAAAAACTAACCAACCTCTCAATCAATGATATCTACCTGCTTATATAAATATCTAAAAATACAAAAAAAATCTTCTCTCAACCCTGTAGACCTCTATTAGATTTTGTTTGAGCCTTCCTAATCTATTCCCCTAGAGAACGATAACAACCCTCGAGTCTTGCCCATACGACATTGCAACGATTAGGTGCACTGCCTAGGGGATTGTAAAACTCCTGTAAAGTGAGCCGTGTACATACAGTGTGTAGGTTTGGATTCGTACCAAGTAGGGATGGCAAAAGCACCCGGAATCAACATGGAAAAACGAAACCCAAACCGGTTGGGTCGTGTTCAGGGGCGGATTGACTGGTTTGGATGCGAGTTTGGGTATTGATAATTTTTTTAGTCGGGTACGGGTTCAGTGACGGGTTCTAGTAATACCCGCCCCGACTACCCGTACCCGTACCCGTACCCATACCTGTTTTCTTGAATTTGTACTTGATTCATTGCTATTATGATTAATTAGAGTACATATATATTATATATAATTTCTTCCGTTGTATTTTTTATATAAGTATCTTTATTATCTAACACATTTGGATGTTGTACATGCATTATTCAAAAGCGATAAATCGTTGATACTGTATTTGTTTTCTAACTTTTTTTAAATTGTAAATGTTAGGGTGTTTTGCTTTATTTTTTCAGTGGGTTTTTGTGTGACTTGGTCTTGATAATTGCGATTTTGTCCATAAAATATTCAATTGGGGATACCTAATACTCGCGGAGAAACCCGAAAAACCGATGGATAATATTAACTGGGTACCTAGTAGATAATGGGGCGGGTACAGATGTGGATATTATAAACGGGTGCGGGTACGAGTAGGGGTGTAAATGATCCGAGCCGAGTCGAGTTTCAGGTTAAACGAGCTTGCTCGAAATTTCTTTAAACGTTTCAAGCTCGGCTCGAGCTCGTATAGTATTTTTTGACTGGGCTCGAGCTCGAGCTCAAGTATATATTTTTTGTTCGAGCTCGAGCTCGAAGCTCGTTTATAAGTTTTTGCATTTTTTACTTGTCTCAATTCAAAACTCGAATTGCTCGTTTATAAGCTCGAGATCGATTAGCTCGCTTATTTGCTCGCGTACAGCTCGAATAAGCTCGTTTATTTAAAATTTACTTTTTATAAGACAAAATGTAAAGCATAAAAAATGAGTAATAAAATGACATAATGCAATATTAAAAGGCAAGTTCCATACTTTCATTACACTAGTTAAAAGACCAAACAAAGTGGGCAAATACAATACATGACAAATAAGATGGCAAGTTCCATTACAGTTATTAAAACACCATGGCTTGCAAAATGGACAACCACAAGACAAAATTGAAAACATGCCCACCATTAAGAGTTGCAGACCTGAAGCACACACTTGCATACCAAACTCACAAAATGGAAAACATGTCCACCATTAAAAGTTACAAACCAGAAGCATGTCTATTGCCACATACTGAAGCACAAACTTGCAGACTTGACGAACTTCAGAACCAGAGACTTGCAGACACGAAAATACATTGCGACATCACAAAACAAAAAAGCTGAGAACACAAGCTGAAGAATGAGCTGAGAACACAGGTTGCAGGTTTCTACACAAATCCATCAGTGTATACCTGTTGTTGCTGCAACACAAAAACAAATTCAGTATATATAATACTTTAATATACAAATTCAGCATATAATGGAGTTTCCTACTGCTCGAGGACAACTTATGACGATAATGCTTTTACTAATTCTCTTTACATTCATACTACTCCAAGGTATCTATCTATTTCTTTAATCTTTTCTTTCAATCGAGATTAGGAGTTTTTGGTCCTATTTCTGTTCACATAACCATCTTGTTTTTTGCCTAGTAAAATCATTAAACTTTCAAATATATCAGCTCAAGCTATTCAACGTTACCTGGTGAGAAGGCTCACTATCTCAAATGGAACACAAATTATGTAAAAAAAACAACTCAGATGTACAAAAAGGACAGTGGCTAAAACGAGACAAATGAAAGCATTAAACTAATAAATGAGTAAACTAACCAAATATGAGTTTCATATATCTGAGACATCGACCAAAACTATCTCTTGTGATTTCTTTTCTTTCTGAGATACATCAAATGAGATACAACAAATAAGTGAGTGACATTAAGAGTTGGAAATTTTCAAATGTATACCTTGTATATGATAATTAAGAGTTGGAAATACTCAAATGTGTACCTTGTTTTTCTTTTTAACGCCATGAAGTTTACGAATCCAATCGCCTCCACAAATCAATGCTTGTACTGTTTCTGGATCTAATGAGGCGCGATAAGTATCAATAACACGACCACCGACGCTAAATGTTAGTAGTTATACTTATTCTCTTAACATCCGCCAATAAGTTTTTTAGCTTCTTCTTCTCAATCTCATACACACTCATACAATCATTCTTAACAGTATTCCTAGTAATATATTCAGCTCCATGTTGCATACTTTTAAAAACTAAATTTAAAACATGTTCTTCGACAATACTAAATAGGTGTTCATGCATTAGTACCCAATGAGAAATTAATTCTCTAGTAGTAGCAAGATCATACTTACCTATAGCAAGAACATGAAACGAAAAAGAAGTGTCCTCATCAGATACCCGTTGAAAATTAAGAAGTTGTTTTTTTCGGTCGGCATCTTTCTTCTGATGACAGTTTTTAAGATGTCGCGCCAGTGTTGTTGTAGTTCCCGTATCAGGTATAACATAACACTCTTTACAATGAATACATTGTGCTCTTGTATCATTATCAATCTTAATCATATCGATCCACACCTTTGACTTGCAAGCTCTTTTTCTCTTCTTAAATTGATGTTCATCACCAAGATCCGCTGTTTGAGACTGGTTGTTCGAATTAGAACCATTAGCGCCTAATTCAGGAGGATTGTTGTTCGCACCTGAAGCCATCTATGAAAGTTTTTTTTGATTGATTGTTCTTCTAATGGAGGAAAAGAACTCGATAGAAAGAAGAATAAGAAAAACTGACTTGATAGAGATTGAAGGGTTAGAGACATAGTACTTGATTATATTTATTGGGAATATGTGAAAAGGATAACAGAAGTTAACGATTCATTGACCAAGAAGATAACTGTTGGTATTTTATATTTTTTTAATTACTTTTGATTATATAAAAAAATTAATTCTATAGTAGCTTTACTATGAACAAAACGTAGACAATATGTAATGTCAAAAAGATTAAGTTTGTTTATGTAAAAAAATGTCAATAATATCTAATGTCAAAAAGATTGCGTTTGATTATGTAAAAAAGAATATGTAATGTCAAAAAGATTTGTCTAGTTAATTTAAGAATCGATTTTTAGTTGGCTTGGCCAAGCCATCAGGTCACGGTTCAACCGGTTTAACCGACAACTCAATTGTGTTTTCAAAGACTCATAAAAGGCATCACATCATAAAGACGTAGACAATGTAAAAATTCGGATGGATGATCAAAATTCATAGACAATCGGTGAACATCGTGAACGAAGTTGGGGTATCCTCGAAAGCACCTTCAATACAGGTCAATAGCGCTTATATAAGGCGGCATATTGATTATGAACGGATGAATGGCTCTTGGTTAGAATCTATAATGCAAGTGATTACCCTCTTTCTCGGGAGACTCTCATTTAGGCTTATTCTCTTAACCTTTGGCTTGCAAGAAGGCGAATCGGTAAACATTGTGTACGAAGTTGGGGTACCCTCGAAAGCACCTTCAACAGAGGTCAATAGCGTTTATATAAGGCGGCATATTGATTATGAACGGATGATTGGCTCTTGGTTAGAGTCTATAATGCAAGTGTAGTCCTTACCTATTATGTTTGTGATATACAATACTACGATGGATTGCATGAAAATGACATAGAAACGTAACCAAGTTACTTTCGATAGATGTGATTCTCGTTATATAAATGCGCAAATGACTTTTCATATATACATACCAACGATTGAATTGCTTAAAAAGAATAGAAACGAAAACCAAGTTAATTTTGATAGTCGATAAATGTGCTTCTCATTATACAAATGTAAAAATAACTTGTCGTGACAATACATGTGCTATATGAAAAATATTTGATCATAAAATAATAAAAAACATATATAAATATTTTAAGTTTGTTAAGTTAAGGCATTTTGTTTCATAACATAAATACATGTATTAATTTTTTGTATTGACAATCTAATTACAAAAGCTGCTTTTGCATAGTTGGTAGTGCATTCTTTTTTTAAACCATCGGTCCGAGTTCGAATCCCACTATTTTCATACAATTAATATTGAAAAGCAGGAACTATTTTTAAACCATTGGTCCGAGTTCGAATCCCACTATTTTCATACAATTAATATTGAAAAGCAGCTATATGTCTAGGCTCGGCTCGTTCGACTCGATTCTAAACGAGCTTTCGAACGAGCCGAGCAAAAAAGTATGACTTCTGAGCTCGGCTCGCTAAGCTAAACGAGTTATAATTTTTGTTCGGGATCGACTTGAGCTCGATAATATTCGAACTCGAGTCGAGCTAAACGAGCCTAAGCTCGTGTAACTCGTTAATAGCTCGAATCGTTTACACCCCTACTAGTGACTCCGGACGTGATATGTCCTTCGACACGTCAGCTTCAATACTTGTCTGACTTAGACCATGCTAGTTTAGCAAAGGTGATTAGCTATGTTTCTTATTCGGTGGTTCCAGAGGAGACTATACCTCATCACTAATCACGCAATACATGTCTTGTAAATCGCCAACATACTAGCTGGTAATGATTTTTTGTATATCGCAACTATGATTAGATGTAACGACTAACATACATAAATTAAATGAATTAAACAAAATGGCTAAATCCATATCCACTATTTGTTTCAAACCAAACGAACCATCTTCCACTAGACAGTCGTGGTCGTAAGTATTGACCTCCATTTAATGGGTCGTATGGATTAAAGTCATGAAACATATATATAAAATCAAATGTAACAAGCTAATCAATAATAACATGAAGAAAATTAGACAAAGAAAAAGTTAACTAATCAAACAAATTAACTTTTTTGACTTGTGACTTGCCTTAGGTTTTTTTTTTGAAAGGCCTTGTGACTTGCCTTAGTGATTCTCAATTGGAATTTTTGTATACGTTTGATATTAGGTTATGCATGATGACATATGAATATACATTAAAGTGGAATTTGGTTATTAGTGGAGGTCCATGAGAAAAATGCTGAGTTAGTACACCAGAGTTCCTTAGAACATATAAGATATGACCGTCTTCGAAAAGAAAAAGAAAATTGCAAAAGGATTTCAAAATCAGGGAAGAAAAAGACATTGACAAATTGATTGCTTTGGAAAACCAAGTAAAGATTTTAAACGACAATATTTATAAAACTAATCAATCTGTTCAATCCATTCATATGCTAGCCTCCTAATATCCAAATTCCATCATATAAAGGTAAGGCCAAGTTTTGTAAAAACCAAAGTACCTCTTAAAATCAACAGAAAAACATGTCTGTATAAGATCCCGTATTACAAACATGATCTTTGCAAACATATTTTCATCCTAATTATGAGGAGAACACTCATTCCTAAGGAAGAAAGAAGATCAAAACTAGGATAAGGAGAAAATTAAAAAAGAAGACTAAACATAATCAAAACAGTCCTTTAGGAAATTTTATACTCCCACAAACATGGGAATCTCTTAGCAATTGTATTATGCCAATGAAGCTCGAAAGAAAATGTGGAGAAAATATTTTGTTAAATACAATCCAAATATTGCTAAAAACATGAGTTTTCTGCCTACTCAAGCTTCATTGAGCAAGAGTAGACACACTTTTAATGTTGTTCAACATAACATTACCAATTTCAAAACAATTGTTGACTTGTATTGGGAAAAACGTATAGATAACAGATGGCAACAACCAATTACTCAAGAGATAACTGTGCTTGTCAAAATCTTTTAATTCCTCTTACAATAAAGATAAAAGCAAATGCTAATGAATTTGAAAGAGCTCTTAAACAAGAAATGTTTGAAGATTTAGGAGTATACGCTCAAGTCACTATAAAAGTTGAGGGTTGGATAACTTGAATATGAGAAAAGCTGAATTTTCCAAATAAATACAATCTACTCCTCCAGGAATGTTTTTTAAAGGATATCATGTGTTATATTCTTTGTTCTTTTTAAAGTCTTGATGAAAAAACTGAATTGCAATGTTTGTACATAGAGAAATATCAAGAATGTGAATATCTTAAAACTTAGCTTTCAAAGCAAAATGAAAATGTTGAAAACAAATCGTTTAATGAATTGTCAAAGAAGTTTGCTGAACTAGAACAACACTGCATTTCTCTTGAACTGTCTTTACAACATAAAAAAAAAGTTTTTCAAAATAACAGACCATGCAAAAATCAGGATGCTCCTGAATTTCCTGAATTCTTTGAGATAAATGAATTGAAAGCTCAGTAGCAAGATAAGAACACAGTGATAAGTGAGTTGAAGAAACTCATTGAAAAGTTGAAAGGAAAATATATGGATACTATGTTTGAAAAATCTTCAGTAATTTGACAACCAAATGCTTTCAGATATCAAAAACCATCAGTTCTAGGTAAACTGACTCCTTTTTCATATTCTCTTGAGAGAAAAGATTTTTAAAAGAAAAAGTCGGTTACCATAACTAATGTGACAAAGGATTTATCAACACCAGTCACTTCACAAATTTTGCCTCAAAAAGTAACAGAAAGACAAGTTGTAAGAAACATGAATCTGATTAAACCATGAATGTATCGATTAGACACTAGGCGTACACAAACTAGAGCATCTCAGTTGCCTCAGACTTCTAGGAATACTAATCCTCGCGTGTCTACTTCTACAGGAGTAATTCACAGAACTAGTGTTAGCAGACCACAACTTAGGAGCACTCAATTGAAAGAAAAGGTTGTGCAAAGAAATAGTCAAGTGAAGATTAAGCAGAAGAAAGTAGAAGACCACCAAATAATTTCTAGTTTTTCAAATATAAACAAAGTATGTAACTACATGTAATGACAGTTTAAAGTCCAAAACTTCGAATGTTAATGCTTTTTGTGCTACTTGTGGAAAATGTGTCTTTAATTCGAATCATGATGCTTGTGTTTCTAAGTTTATTAATGACGTGAATGCTAGAACTAAGAAGCCTAAAGCTGTGCCTATTAGTACTAGGAAACCTAAAAAAACAAACCAATCTGTTGCAACACACAATAAGAGAACAGTTGCATCAAAATCCACTATCCAGAAATCTAGTAGTTACTTTAGGATGCTCTATGAGGAAATAAGTAAGACATGGACTTGGTGGATTGAGAAACAGTGTCCATCAGTATATAAATAGATGCGTAAAACCAAAAATAAATGGGTGCCTAAAGTTAGGACAGAACATGTCTCAACGAGTATTAGTACCATCATAGATACTAAATCTAGGAGAACTAATGACCCATCACCCACAAATGAATTGGGATCCAATTTATCAAATGCTCAATTATATATTTTAAATCCTTTGCAGATCGTACAAATTATCCTATTCATCGTAGACTCTGGATGCACAAAGCACATGACATAAAACCTCAAGTTGGTGTGTAATTTCGTTGAGAAATATCTGGGTACGGTGCGGTTCGGGAATGATCAATTTACTCTAATTCTTGGATACAGTTTTATTACGTCGAAGGCCTCAATCACAATCTATTCTCGGTTGGTCAATTATATGATGCGGATTTAAAGGTTGCATTCAGGAAATCTACATGCTTTGTTAGAGATCTTTAAGGAAACGACCAACTTACGGGTAATTGTGGATCTGATCTCTACACAATATCTCTTCAGGAAACATCTTCACCAACTCCAATCTATTTCATGGCAAAGGCTACACCAACTTAAGCATGGTTATATCGAAGACTTTCTCATCTCAACTTCGAGACCATCAACTTGCTTTCGAAGAAAGATATTGTGAATGGCTTACCAAAGTTGAAATATGTCAAGGATCAACTATGTTCATCTTGTGAACTGGGTAAAGCAAAGAAAAGTTCTTTTAAGACAAAAACTGTTTCAAGTTCAAAAGGAAGGTTACATTTGCTTCATATGGACTTATGTGGTCCCATGCGTATTGAAAGCATCAATGAAAAGAAATTTATTATGGTGATTGTAGACGACTACTCACGATACATGTGTACTTAATTTATGAGATCTAAGGATGAAACACCGAAAGTACTTATTGATTTCCTTAAGCTGATTCAAAGAAGTCTTCAAGCATCAGTCATCATTGTTTTTATACTGACAAAGGCACTGAGTTCCTTAATAAGACTCTCCCATGCAATACTTTAAAAGAAGAAGGAATTGAACAATCAAAACTTCGATATCTCCGAACATCACAAAACACAGAACGGCGTGGTTGACAGCGAAACCCGTACTCAGGTAAGAGGCAAGCTTGGGACAATGTTGTCGGCTTCTAAACTTCCACTCTTCTTTTGGGCTGAAGCTATAACAACCGCATGTTGCACCCAAAACAGATCTCTCATCATACCAGACACGAAAAGACAGCATATCACATCATCAATGACATGAAACCTACTCTCAAACACCTTTACATCTTTGGCTGCACGTGTACATAGTCAGAGATGGTGAAAATCTTGACAAGATGAAAGAAAAGGGGAATCCATGCATCTTAGTGGGATATTCTACTCAGTCAAAGGGATATAAAGTCTATAACAAGAGGACCGGATCAATATCTGAATCCATTCATATCAACTTTGATGAAATCAAGGAATTGGCGATGATGTTTGATGATAACACTTTAGGGCTCGCGCCACAACTACAAAGGACTTCTGATCATAACCGTTCAAAATTCGGAATTCAAGACTACAGCAATGAGACACAGTCAAGTATTCAAAGCTGGTTCCAAATGTTGTTCCTATAACAGACATGACAGATCCATCACTACAAAAGTTAGAATTACTATTTAGTCCTATGTACGAAGAATATTTCACTGCAGGAAATAACAATGTCTCAAAGTCATTTCCATTAAAAACAAACGCGTACAATACTAAAAATAAATGGTGACTTTATTAACGTCGTACATTGTCCTAAAATACGTGGTGTTATAGTTATGGTTTATTTTTTATGGTTTTGAAACACCACCAAGTATATAAACTTATGAATCTTATAATGCTTTTGCAAAATGAAATGATATCATGAGAAGTACATGTTGCTCATGTTGTGTTTATACTACTTTTCCGACTGAATTGTCATTCCGAATGATTTTCTGGTCATTCACATGGATTATCCTCTATCCCAATGCATGAATTCTCTACTTTTCCATATTCCCACCATTTCACCCGTCAACAAAGTTTTAAATTCTACATGAGTTGTTTAAAAGATACTACCTTATTCTTTCCCAATTTCACTCGTGAACCAAGTTCAAATTGCTATATGAGTTGCTTCAATAAAGTTGCGTGTATCACACTTGGTGGGACATGGGCTAAGGGCATTGATGCGGCTTTCGTAAGACTTCACAAGAAGTTCTACAACTCCCTAGACAGAGTACCTAACCGTTGTAGTGTAGTATAGGCAAGACTCAGGGGTTGTTATCGTTCTTTATGGGAATAAGCTGGGAAGGCTCGATCAAGATCTAACAAAGGTCTACGGGGTTGAGAGAAGATTCTTTTTGTGTTTTTATGTTTTTATGAAAGCAAGTAAATATCATGGTTTAAGAGGCTGGTTTGTTTTTATCTAATTAAAATAATAATAATAATCTAAACTACTTTGGTGATAACTTATATGATAAACGAACGTATTTACTTAATCATGCACTACTCCTCAGATTGCTTCTCCTAATCATGTTGCTTTGTCACACTCGTGATGATCTGTGTAAGTATTTCCTAAGTCATGAACGAATTACACGAACCCGTCGTCTATTTAATATTCCGTTAAGGCAACACCAAGTAAGGTAGTATGAAGACTATTGCAAGGCCCCTAAGAGTATATTAAATGCAATTGAAATATCTTAAGAGGGATCAACCATATTAGGGGTAAGGTAGTATGAAGACTATTACCGATGGTATCCTTTCTACACACTCGCGTTTCCCTAGACGTCTATGCCAATTTTATTATCTTATGGCTAGTTTTCTAAAGCCTAACGCCTACATCCATCACAAGAAGCAACATTAAAAGGATCTACAATCTAAGTTTCATGCAATCATAAGTAAATACTAAAGGATCTAGCCTAGCATGTTATAAGAAGGTAAAGAACATAAAGCAATAAAACAATACATAGACATATTGAAAGATTAAATGGATAAATGAACTTTACTTGATTAAAACATGAATTAAAGACTGTTACAATACGGTTTTAAGGCCCTAAAGACGGCCTAAATAGCTGCCAAACTCGACTATAAAAGTTAGGGTTCGTCTCCCAAAAGTTACACACTTAAAAAGCTGCTAAACTCGACTATAGGAAAAGCGTCGCGACGGCATCATGTTGTAATCATGTCGCCGTCGCCAAGTAGAATCTTCTAGAGCCACTTAAAGTCAGCTACGTCCTGACGCCGTCGCCAAATCCATGACACTGTCACTTTAAAAATCTTGACGCCGTCGCTTAGTAATCGCGACGCCGTCTCCACGCTCTGTATGCACAATTATTCAAGATAAGTGATGTAAAGTCGTAGTCTTGTCCTTTTCTTCTCCAAATGAGCCCAAGTCACGTGTATTTCCTCCAAATGCTATCGAAGTGCTAAAAATATGAACACAAATGATTAAGCACAGAATCTAGGCATATTTGCATGATTTAGGAGGTTAAATGACCTCGAAATAGTGTATAAAATGACACCTCATCAAAAACCCCTACACTTGGGATTTGCTTGTCCTCAAGCAAATAGGCTTTTCTACCTAGACAATAGCAATATTGGGGGCATTTAACCTACTCTTTAAAAGCAGTTTACGACACAACCTTCTAAACCTCGTAATTAAAAGCACAGAAAGAATATACTAGCACCTCACATAAGTGTTTGGGATTCTCTCTTTCTCTCGGGTGTATAATAAATTATAACAACTATGGGAAATGGAAAATTAACACTCATTACCTGTCATAACATATAAATTACCATAGGCTTGGTAAAGGATCAAACCTCCACCGCTAGGCGTAAGTATTAGTCATTACTATCAAAGAGGTCTTTTAAAAAGGGTTGTGGGGTGTAGGTGTAAGATAACATAAACGAAAATGGAAACATATGGGATACATTTGGGGAGTGACTTTTTGGGTGAATTTGGGGTGAAAGGGTTAGCTAATTATTTATAAGAATACACGCTAGTTGGGTTGCTAAGCCAGAGAACTCGGACAAAGATATACAAACTCTATAGAACTCTACATCAATCACTTTTCTTTTTCTTTTCTATTTTTTTAACATAATACGTCACAA
Source organism: Tanacetum coccineum (assembly GCA_026074375.1). Taxonomy (NCBI): domain Eukaryota; kingdom Viridiplantae; phylum Streptophyta; class Magnoliopsida; order Asterales; family Asteraceae; genus Tanacetum; species Tanacetum coccineum. Next base: position 1,516 of record BQNB010097117.1, on the reverse strand, counting down.
CTTGGGGTTTATAACACACCCCTACACTTGAGTTTTAGAACTCATAATTACAATCTAACTAATGACCCGAATTGAAGTAGATCAACATAACATGGAGATCATTTGACAAACATATAGGGATATTGACTTAACTTTTCTTTCCCATTCTTTTGCGAAATAAATACTACCATGAACCCCCAATTGTCCCAAAACTGTATTTACAAGGATAAAGACTTAGCAACCATGTACTCAATAATTAACTTGTGTTAAAACAATAATGTACTAAAAGTGAGTACATACAAGGTAAGCTAAGGCGATTTGGGTGTAACAATTGGATCAAGGGTTAACATTGCTCTTCATTAATAGTCCAGCTTAACCAGAAAATTACGAGAACCGTGAAAAGGATAGGCTCGGAGGGGTTTACTAAGGGAGTCTTGCACTAAAAATGAGTGCGAAGCACGGGTGTGGGATAGTTATATGATCGATGTGACCATCATAACAAATACAGGTTTAAAACATGGGTTAATCCTAGTGCCTCTTATCTAGCAAATCCTAATGCTCGCTATGCGGTCTCGGGATGCATCCGAAAACAAGTTCTAGAATTTAGTATACTACCAGTACACTCATATAATTTAATACCGATACCAACGCTCTAGAAAAGGCAAAAAAGATCATACGTACACATCCGTAACGAGGGAATAGACACATATGACTGCATTCGAACCTTAACTCGAACAAGCTACAGGTATAAACTATCTAGAGTATCAAAAATGGATACCCGAATTCCTATAGATCTAAAGGTGAACCTCACATTTTTTGGGTGGAATTCTGAGGGTTTTTGTGCAAGTCATATAAATTCCTATCCATGAGACGCTATTAATACTAGATTTTTGTCGGTATGTGTCATAAAAATTAAATTTTGGTTAAAATTACCTTTTATTCTATGTTTTGATATATTGCCCATCATTTTAAGGACAAAGCAAATGGCAATTGAAGGAATAGTTTCTAAGGCTTATTTCCCCCCTGCACTTAAGTTGAACATTGTCCCCAATGTTTTTTAAAAGTACCCATATGAATGAATAAAGGGAAAAGAAAACAAGTAAAAGAAACTGGTACTCCCCTGGTTCGCTCAATAATGGAGAAGAAACGTGCGATAACTGGTTAAATCGTCCTCCAAGAATCGTATAATGAAACTTCCTAAGAACTTCAAAGCTTTTTTTTCATCAAATATAACCTGTAAATCAAAGACAATGACAACTATACCAAGCATAAAATTGGCGGGATAATGATATATACAATGAAACTTTAGGGTTGACTCTATGAAAACAGTAAAGATAGGATGAAAGTGAGGATATAATCATAGGTTTCTGCAGGTTTACAAGAAAATAATAAATTTTAGATATTGCACATTTTATTTTTCGAAAATAATAGAAAAATGTTAAATTTTCACGTGTCTGAGGGCGTGACGCCGTCAGGATAAATCCTGACACCGTCTCCAGCCACTGTGAAGATTTCTTCTTTGTTTTTCTTGAAAAAT